>JAZKJV010008753.1:0-187500 GCA_037367405.1 Ottelia alismoides
TTAATTGATCTACTGCCTAAGTTTTTTGGGGAAATGCACGAGGAACCTTATTTGCATATTGATGAATTTGAGGATTTTTGTGTATCACGATCATATTTGGATATCACTTCTGAGGACATGATGCTGATTACCTTCCCATTTACACTTCAGAGTAGAGCCAAGACTTGGCATAGACGATTGGGAAGGAAGATTACTACATGGGGAGATTTACGATCATTATTTTGAAGAAATTTTACCCCCAGTGTAGAGCAGAGATGATGCGGTCATGTATTCGTGATTTTTCAGTTAACCCCCAGAAGCCATTGATAGATTCATGGTTGAGATTACGAGAACTTTTAAGGCGATTTCCTGATCATGGATTTTCTATGACTGACCTTATCCATATCGCCATGAGGGGGAGGACCGCAGAGCAGATTTCATATGTCATTACCTCGTGTGGTGGTTCACACCACAGTCCTGACCTGGATTTAGTTGGGACCATCTTGAGAACACTATCTGATCTTTCATATACACGAGATGATTTATTCAGGACAACAGATGAGGGAGAGATGACAACTGTTGAGTGTGCGATACATAATGTTGATCTTGACATCACACACCGATCAAAGGATATGGATGCTACTACTTCTCATTTGATGGATGTGTTGCCTACTGTTGTGAGTTCCCAGAGCCGGACATTGGTTGAGGACCCATTGGATTTACAATCAGATTTTGAGCCAGTCCCGCACCTTCACATTGATGATTCTTCGATTCTAGATCTGCTAGGATCCCAAGAGATAGAGGAGGAACCCACATCTCAGCCATCCTCTGATTCTTTTCAGTGTCCATACACAGTTAATTCAGTGTCTGATCTTCAGAAGATTTCCTCAGATTCGGAGATATACTTGGATTCATCTCAGCGTAGAGAGCTTGATGAGGGACTGATTTTGGATTTTACAGACCTTGATAGTCCCGTATTTGAGCCATGTGTCCTCCCATTTGATGAGGTCGATATATTTTTGGAGGACCTGACATTTGACAGCATTGATCCCCAGTTCCCTGATGATTCGGCATTACTCCCCGAGGGTTATCTGCGGGAGGATGCCATGGACCATGTGTACTCGGTATCACTTTCTGGGAGTGCATCCGATCTGTCGGATCACGTGACCGAGTATTTTGATATTTCTGATAATGAATTTGATGATTCTCTCCTCGACGACCCTCGCGAGGATGACCCGATCTTTGAGGTATTCGATGATTTCACTGATTTGTCTACATTCCATGCATCGGATATCTGCCCTTATAGTGAGTCTCCCGATCATGATCTTCCATATCTATTTGAGACTGTGATTGACGTGGAGGATTCACTGACTGATCCTTCCATCTCCACGTTCGATTTCTTCGGCTCCATCCTTTCACTCCATACAGATCTTGAGCCGACGATTTCTTTTGTGTTACCGGAGCCCGACTTCATCTGCCTATATCTTGACCCGGTAGCAAACACCCGCCTGACTGATTATCTGGGTGTTATCTTTTACTCTCTTGATCCTTTTGACTTCGTTGTTGTTCTCCTACCGAGACAACAAAAACAGTACGGTATTCGCCTGACAGATGCCGTCTTGAACCTTGACACAGCGTTATCCTAGCATTTGCGCCCAGCTAGGGGCGTAAACTCTAGCGCTTGTTGAGAGGCACCTCAACACTGATCGACTGACATCTGTATATACCATCTGTCCATATCATACATTATTTCTATCTTGCACCCCATCTCCATCGCATGATCATTCCATACTTAGGGTGTACTTTACCCTAAGTATAGGGGGGTGTTAGACGTTTGATTATTCTTTTGACTCTTTTTACCTCTGTTTTGCTGCCTATACTTAGGGATATTTTACCCTAAGTATAGGGGAGGTAGACTCTGTATATTCATCTCCTCGGTTTTCCTTTTGTGTACAGTCTGCTATACTTAGGATTACTTGATCCTAAGTATAGGGGGATCACCGACTTCTATTGTTTATTTGTCATTGTAGTATACTATTCTTGTCACTTTTCTATACAAAGCACGAGTTATGTCTTTCTTTTCAGCTCTTTGATCACTATGAGGACATAGTTCGAGCTAAGTATAGGGGGGTGTCGTATATATGGTATATATACTTTAGCCATAACTCGTACTTTCATATATATTATTTTTATATGGCTAAAACACTGTGTAAATACTCAAAAAAATCAATTAAAAAAAACCAACTCTGTATATACTTGTATAAATTACTCAAGTTGTAAATTCTTGCATCTCATTCTTGTAAAATAACCAACCCACTCTTGTGTAAATATGAATTTTTTTCCTATTAAAAAAAAAACAACAATAAAAAAAATCTTGTATATATTTGTATATTTTACTAATTTTTTGCAAAAAAAAGGTTTTTGCATGTGCATCATCATTTTTCAAAAATCCATAAAAATTTCAAAATTTTGAAAATTGTTTCACAAAAAGATTTTGTTTTCTTTTCCTTGCATGTACATATTTTCTTGCATTTGCATGAGCATTTTTCAGGATGATTTTGACTATTAAACTAAGTCTGGAATAAATTTGAAGAATGGAGCTTAGTTGGACCTTAATCCACTTAATTTCAGAGGAACCTTATAAGATTTGGAGTTAGACTTTTCAGGTCCTAGTGACTTAATTCTTTGAGTCCATAAGACTATGTTCACATGTCATCTTGATGAGTCTAAGTAGAACATTTAACAACACACACATGATTCTTTCAGACCGTGGCTTACCTTGGACACTGCACTTTACACGTAGCTCTTCATGGATGAGGTAGTGAGGGGGCAGAATCTTTTGGCTTGGGGTAGCATACGAGGGTAGTACATCTAGGCGGAACCTCTCGTCCTCCTCTAGGGAGGGAAGTGCGTCTCAACCTAGTCTGGTGATGTTGAGGTCTAAAGACAGGAGCTGTGGGGTTGCAATAATGCTTCAAAAGAGGGATAGTCTACTGGCTTAAGAGGAAAAACTCCTTATGTACATGCTGCACCTTGTATATATTTCAAAAAAAGAAGAAGCAAAATCTCCAAAAGTGGACATGCCTGATAGAAAAATAAAATGCCTGTAAAAAAAAAGGAATAAGAGCTTCAAAGTCATATATTTATGAGCTTGCAGCGGGTGACATGGCTACACTGGTCATGCATCCAAGGATAGGTAACTACACTGGTTACCGTCCATTCTCTTCTCCATCCCCTCTTCTTGAGCTGGTTGTACTTGAACTTAGAAGGGAATATCCCCGCTCCTCGAGGAAAGAGTTGCCAGACCGGGTTATTGAGTTACCTTGCTGAGAGAGGCTGAATCTTTGTTACTTCTGAGATGAGGAGCTATATTTCACTTACACGTACAAGTAAGAATTCATAGTCATAAGAATTTGTGTCTGTAGACTTGTTCTGATCTGACTGTTGAGGAGACCTGAATAGGAGTCTTATGGAACTTAGAGGCTGTTAGGTTTTAATTCTATGTCCCATTAGGGTTCCGACACATTAATAATCCAAAGGTCCGACAGAGCTCCAGACTACATTTTTATGAAGATAAGTTTGAAGGTCAACATTGTTCTAACTTCTTTCCTTTTTCTTTTCTTTATTTTTATTTTCACTTATTTTCCAAATAAGTGTTTGCTAAGGGACTAGCAAAGGTAAAGTATAGGGGAATGATGAATCCACGATTCATCGCCTTTATTCTTTTATTTTAGCATCTTTTCCTTAGTCAAATACCTGTAAATAACCACTAATTCCATAAAATTACCATTTCGCATGCATTTGTTAATTATGCATTTTTAACACTTTTTGTATATAAATAAAAGAATAAAGAAGAAAAGAAAAAGAAAAGGAGGTATTTATACAATAAATACAGACTGACCCAAACCCCGAGAGAAGGTCAAGACTTGACCTGATCGACCAGGAATAAAGTAGGGGGAGATAAGGTTGTCTGTCAGAAAATCCAAAAATATCTTGTACATATTTTTCATGTATATTTGTATAAAATTTACATTATTTCATTTGTACATAATTTGACCTCAAATCACTTATTTTTGTAAATAAAAGTTGTGAATAAAACTGTGTTATAAATAATAAAAATATTTGTAAAATAAAAAAAAGTATATATTGTAAATAATTACACCTAGAGAAAGCTGTAATGCGATAATTGAAACACCAATTCCGGCTCCATACGAGCTCAAATCGAACCAAACTCACTTCCATAATACTATAAATTAAATTATCTTTCAAATGGCTGTGGTTTCGTATTTTTTGGAGTTACGGTTAAAAAGTCGGTTTTCTGGGGTGTATTGTGCAATTTACCCATATATTTATTGTATATATTTTATATTTTATTTATTTTATATAATGTATATATTATAAATATTGTTTTCAATAAAAATAAAAATTAGAAAAAAAATAAATAATAAAAAAAATCTTGTATAAAAATTATTTCCTTATTTGGTCCTATGTACATTATATCTTATGTATATAATGTATGTATGCCACTAACTTCCATTTATAAAATCCACCAAAAAAATTTAATTACCTAACATTAATTAATTATTTTAAATTAATTCCGAATTATTTATTTAATTATTTGATTTTAATTGATTGATTTGATTTTATAACATGCCTTATATATATGATTTGATTGCATGCCCTTAATGGCCACCATTAAGGTGGCCAATTAATTTCTAATTAATTTATTAATTTATTTAATTTATTAATTTCGAATTTCGTAATTATTTAATTAATTAATTTATTAATTTAATTATTTTATTAATCCATCCAATAAACACATTCCTTTTTTTGTAAATATTTTCCTTTTTTGATTTTTTGCCTCTTTTTAATGGGCTCCTCCTCCCTCATTCACATTTGATCGATCTTTGGCGGAGAGGAGCCCGGTTTCCGAGAGGTTTCTTGTTGAAGAGGGTCCTAGCCTCCGATCCAGTCGGTGACAGCGGCGCGAGCTTCGTCGAGGCCATCATGGCGTGTCCAAACCCCGAGGTGAGATCCACTTTTACATGTCTTTTTCCCTAGGTAATTGTAGATTTAGATTTTAGCGTAGGAGTAGTGAGTAGCTTTTAGATTAAAAACCCATAAAAAATTCTCCATACATTTTCGCCCGACATCGATTTTTCATCTCACTTCGCGATCTCCACGCGTTCTTTTTCTACCTCACGCGGTCTTCCACCTCCGATCACGCACGGTGACCGGAGCAACGGATCTATCTTCCATATCGCAAGATCCGCCCATTCACTGTTCTCATTCCTGTGTATAAATAATAAAAAAAATCATTTTTTCCTGTTAATCTCATATCTTCTTTTTGCAAGGAAAATAAAAAAAAATATAAAATTTTTGTTATCTTTTATCTCTAATGATTGTTTTGCTGGTAAAAATAAATAAATAAAAATTTTTATCCCTAACCATTGTTTTGCAGGAAATTATAAAAAAAACATAAAAAAAATAAAAAAATCTACTTCTATTTCTGTTTACGACTAAAAAAAATAAAAAATTACTTTTTTTTAACCTCTGATTACATTTTCTGTTTTGAAAAAAAAAAGTATAAAAAAATTCTTTAATATCATTTCTGTACAACAAAACAAAAATAAAAAAAAATCAAAAAAAAAAAAAAAAACAGGCAGCCACGGCCTGCTCCACCTAGCCACCAGCGGCCCCTCCAGCACCCACGAGGCGGCGCCGCCGCCCTCCATCTGCCGACCTTGCGCCGACCTCCAGAACCGCCAGCGTGCGGCGCCCCAAAGCAGCCCCTTGGCCACCCGACGCCGCTCCTCGCGCAACGGCCTCCAGTCGCGCCACAGGCGGCGGCGCCGCCCTTCGTCTGTCACTCCAGCAGGTCCGTCCCCCGCGCGCCAGCCACAGGGCGTCGACCCAGGTCGCCCCCGACCTCCTCCAGCCGCGCCAGCCACGGCGGCGCACCCGCCGACTCCGCCACAACCGCCCAATCTCCGCGCCTCCCGCGCGTGGGCAGCGCCTCCGCTGCGCGAGCCCGCTAGCGGCCTCACCGTTCCTCCGCGACCTCCACGCGCGCGGCGTTGACGCGTGGCCTCTCGCCGACCTCCCGCTCCAACGCTCCGCGTGCCGCCACGCTCCTCCTCTCATTGGTGTGGGCGGCGGCTCCCCTGTGAAGATCGAATGAAGAGAAGACAACCCTAGTAGAGGGTTGTCAAATAAAAAAGGGAAAATTACAGGAATACCCTCTGAAGCTCTCATTATGTCAAAAAAGTCCTCAAGCTCTAGAAGATCATGTGCTATGCACATGTCCATTGGGTAAACTGCAAGTTCTGACCTTTATTTATTTCTTTGTTATAATAAGATGCTCAAACATTGAATAACTTCAAATTAGTCCTGCATCTCCAGACTTGAATTTGCTTGATCTTTCTCATGGAATAAATGTTTTATGCTTCCAAAAATTTTGAAAAAATTCATATATGTTCCTGCTGTTGTGTTTTCCTTGTATAAATTTTTCATAGTATTCTGACTTTATTTAATATATTTAAAAAATCAAAAATTTTGTCTTTTTCCTTGCTTATGTTTTAAAAAAATTCAAAAAAAATTGAAAAAGTGTTTAAAAATTCCCTAAAAATTTCTGTAGGTGTATTGTGATATCTTTTAAATTGCTGTCCAATTTTTGTGAACTTTTCCATATATGAAATCCCCAAAAAAATTACAAAATAATTTTTGTACTCTTTTGTGCATTTTGAGCTTATTCGTCTTTTAAAAAAATAAAAAAAATTAAAAAATTCTAAAACCACTAAAAATTGATTTCTGAAATTTGACTACTTAGTTTTTAAATCGTGCTCCTTGTGTTCGACCCTGGTCGCTATACCAGGTAAAAAGAATAGCGAAAAGCCGCTTACATTGTTTTTCATCGTTTTATATTTTCCGAGTGGTTTTATCATTTTTCTCGATTGACCGCGCTTGGTGATTTGGGTCACAACGACCATTTTTATTTACATACTTAACCCGATTGTCAGGCACGTCATCAATTATACTTAACTCTATTTAACTTAATTTCTTTTCTAATTAGTTTCTAAAGATCAATAGAAAAAAATATAAAAATATAACTTAAGTCAAAATGCTAATAAATCTCGAAGCCACGAAGCCGTGACTAAATTTTTCCGGACCTCATAACTCGGCCATATGGATTCCGTACTGGGCATAGTCACTTTTAAAGTTTGTTTTATAGAAATTTTCTACCAAATGACACTGATTTCGCTAAAATTAAAGTTAATATGCAAAATGTGGATTTTAAGACTATATTGGTATAAATTGTACAATATATCTTAATCTTATTTTATTTAATTTATGTTATTTCTTATATTTTTACATATTTTATTAATATTGTAGTATTTAAATAAAATAAATAAAAATTTATTTGTTTATTTAACTATTTATTTAATTATTAAATTAATTATTAATTATTTCTTATATTTATTTAATTAAATTACTAATTTAACAATTTATTAATTATTTACTTATTTATTAATTATTTAATTTATTTTTATTTTTTATTTCTCTCTCTTTCCTTCCCCTTTCTCTCTCCCAACGCCTTCTTTTTCTTCCCCAGAATCCGCCGCCACATCCTTGTTCTCCTCCTCTGGCCGCCAACTCCCAATGCCCCGATCGTTTGGTCAGTATCACCAACGTCCTCCGGTCACTGGACCCCTACGTCGATGAACAAAATAACTTTCTTGGTCATCACGAGTCCTCTCCTATATATATATATATCCGATTCCCTTGGAGCTGATTATCTTCCATTTGCTCCTTTCATTCTCCCTAGTCATTGAGAGCGAGTCCGATGACAACGGACATCCCCCGAGCTACACTCGAGGTTGTCGGAGGTCAAGTGAGAGCGATTAACTCACCGATATGGAAGCTCCTCTCCGCCGGGCCAAGTCTCCACGTTGCCGCACGTTGCAGGCCACGATCATCTGGAGTTCCTATCCAGATCCCTAGGAGATTTCATCCATCTTCTAGGTTAGGTTTCCTCCTTCTGCTCCTCCTTCCATTCTCTCCTGATCCCTCCATATTCCCTCAATTTTCTCCTCAATTTCCGTTCTTCTAAGTTTTTCATGTTGATTTTGACACAAAACCACAGTCGGTTTCGGTCCCATTTTTAAATCCCCCAAGTTCTATCTACCCCTTCATATTTGAACCCTTCGATCGTGATCGGTGGCAGGAGACCTCGAGATTTGTCCTCCACCACCGCTAGCTCTTCCACTCACCATTTTCTGTTTCCTGTTATAGTCCGAGCTTCCGTGCTCGAGATGTGATCGTCTTATTGCAGGAACGGGGATCTGAGCACAACAATAAAGACGATTGAACGCATGGAGATAGAAGCATATAGGAGATCGGAGCACTGCATCATTTTCGAGCTGCACGAGACGCTTTTCATTCACAGAGCTAGACTTGATTGAGCTTCATCAGAGCACCTTCATGCCTGGACGTCCTCCAATCCTCTTCAAGCAACATCTTTGCATTATTTCAGGATGAGCACTACAACCAAACATCCACATCTGTAGGTGATCCATCCTTGACTCTTCTATTCGAGAACCACTGCTGGGGAGCGAGTCCGAGCATCCACCGCCACCTGTAGAAAATTGGGAAAGAATTCTCGTTGTAGTTTCCATTGGATGAGATTAAGAGGAACGCTTCAGAAACATTGATTGAGCACAAATTCTAGACCGACGATTGTATCCACAGATTGACGCTCTAGAGAGAGACACACGTCAAGATCAGAACGTCACAACCTCACCGCTTGGGGCCAGCACGTGCCTTGCACGTGAGGTAAAAAATATATGGGATTATTACATAAACAGCCAGATCCAGAAATAGTGGAGATCACATGCCCAACACGTGAAGACTGTGCTTTTTGCGCAAGCACACCCCACATTTTCTGACAGTTTGCTCATACCCCTCTGTTTCCATAAAATCACAAAAATACCCTTATGTTGTACATAAGACCATACATTAATAAATAAAATACAAAATATAAAAATACAATAAGAATACATAGTCTTATAATATATATAATAAAATTAGTTTTTAAAAATAAAAAGATTTTCTATTTTAATAGATCTTTTAAAATTACAAAAAATAACAAACTTTAAAAATCATAAAAAAATAAAAAAAACTTTTTAAAAATCCTATAAAAATTACTTTTAGTATATTTTACTATATTTTTCATATTAAACCAAAATAAAAATTAAAATTGAATATTAAACTAATAAAAAATTAAAATACATAAAAAACTTGTAAAAATCACAACTAATTCAATAAACATCCTAAAAAATATGTACAATATATCGTTTTGAGGGTATTTTCATCTACTTTCTAACAAAAATGAAATCAAAATATTTTCTTAATAATTTCTATTTTGAAAATCACAAATAGAAATCTATTTTCAACTAAAAATTAATTTTCAACATTAAAAACTAGATAAAAATAGTAAAATAATTTCAAAAAAATTAAATAAAAATCACAAAACACATAAAACACATAAAAATCAGAAAATAAAATTAAAATATAAAATTACAAAATCTATACCTATAATCTTTCATAGGTATATAAAATCATAAAAACAATATAAAATTCACTAGAATAAAAACAATCATAAAAATCCTTAAAAATAAATAAAAATTAGGAAACCAATAAAACCTTAGTTTTCTATAATTTTACCCTAATTTCTAACAGTTTGCTTCCCTGAGTTCGACACTCCTGCACTTGACATTATACACATCTAGTTGAGGAGTATAAATAAAATAAAAATAAATTTTCTGGTAAAATTACACAACCAACATAACGACAATAGTATCTTCTTTCAGAGCTATCAGGTTGGGTGGATTTTCAATAACCCACTCTCACACTTTGTGAGTTTCCAACGTGAGACTATATTTTGCTGTTACAATCTCTCTGTTTATATTCGCAACATCCTCGTTGTCACATGGCACATCACTTATTCGAATGACAATGTCGTCTACACATCTGGGTAGCCTTTTCCTCTTATCTCTTTGCAGGGGTAGTAGCTTCATCTCTCGGTTAACCCTTTCGACTATTAGAGGGAACCCACTCTGATACAATTTGTAATGGAATGAATTTAGCTCCATGAACCATTATCGAGGAAAATCAATCATGAGAACTTGTTGGGTTCGGACCTGATGGACCTGTTAACAACCACCCAAAACGTTTAAACCTAAATTGTCATCCAGTAATCCCATCACTTATAACTTACTTTCACACTTATCGAGTTTCTGACGTGGACCGTTATTTTGGATGTCGAATTTGATTGCTGTAAAAACAAAGGCCATTCCTATTCAGGTTTTGGTTTTGTGTTCATACAACATATTAGCAGGGAGAATTGCGGGTCAGATCACCAATAAATACATCATTGATTTTGTGGATTGGACCAAATCTATAACTAAGATTCCTTAGGTGCGAGATAAGACTGGCAGCACCAATTTTCAGCTGGGAATTCAACAGCTATGAGCGCTGCAACAGACGAGCAGTAGCTGTTCAGCTGTATACTTTTAAGTTTTAATCAATATATAAATGATCCCTCAATAGGCATCTCTTGATCACAGAAGCCTTTAATTCTCCATCAGATGCCTGTCGGCAGTCGAAGCCATCAGGAGAACTGGCTGTTAGTTCCCAACAGTGGTCATACGAGGCTTCTTCCCCACCCCCTACAGCGACATGCATGAGGGGCTCCCACTTCCGATATTATTTACTGGACGTGGCAGAACAATAAACACAGGAGCATTCCATCAATTGCTCGTGGGGACGACATGTCTCTAAATCTCAGTGGGGCGCTACCAATATCTGGGCCTTGGACGTCCACGTACGGCTTCTCCTCATCTTCAAATCTGCAACCGGTGGATGTACGTGGAGTTGCCCGAAACGTCTAAATCCCCTGAAGATGATGGACGTACCGACGCCCCATCATTAAAGGCACTGTTCCATTGGGGAGAACTTGGTATCGTGGCCTTCTATCGTACCATTAATTTGATATCTGCGACAGGTTCCTACCATGTTGTGCACGTTCTCCGGTATATCTTGACTGGTGCTTCATCCTTTCGATCGACGGGAACTGTTCAAAGGGAGGAGTGATTTCTTTGCATGGCATTCGCGATAATGTTGTTGCAAGGAATATTTGTTTGCAGTTGAGAAGTCTAGGAATACTTGTCAACTTGCCATAACAATGGCTGCAACTTGTGGATGAGACTGCCAAATGTCTATCTACCCTAAGGTTTATGTTAAAAAACGTCTAAAATATGCGTGGAGTGTATCAGGCATCGTCAACACAGGTATAGGCGACATCAATTTGCAAATACAAACCTAGATCACATGGGCCTTTCACTAACATTTGATTGGCAACATAGGCATTGTTTTACGGCAATTCAGACGGCGGTCAAGACATTCTTAGACTCATATATTGTGAATTATGATAAGCTTTTCGTGATGTTCGACCGGTAACATAGGCATTGCTTTGCAGAAATTTGGACAACATTGAAGACATTCCTAGACTCATATATTATGAATCCTGATAAGCTTTTCGTGATGTTCCTATGAATCACTACTAGAAAACTGTGTCCTTGCACACAATTGAGACTACATATTGTGGGTTTCTCGTCATTATATGTATTGCGACCGTAAACTCGCAATATGTGGCCGCATGTTTGAATTTACATCAACTTTGACAAAAGAAGCGAATTTATGTATACATTGTACGCTGACTGTATTAGCATTTTAACGGCCTCCCCAATTTTAACGATCACATAAAATCATGACCAATGCGATCACACGATGTGGTCGTAATTTCTGATAAAATTTCCGCACCGGGGTTCCATTCTCCCTCTGTCATTTGGTGACCTACTATCAGGAAGCCCAAATCTCTTCCTTCTCATCCTTGTGCTCCGGTGTAAAATTCCAAAATACTAAAAATATTAGAACTAGATTTCCGATCTGATTCAATATTAAAAATGGACAAATAAAGACTCTACCTTCTAGTACTCTTTGAGACCTTTCCAACGAGCTCAATAACATTAAAAATGGACACTGTATGTGATATATACGTTTGAAATATGGTAGTTTACATCTTTTGAGCCGTGAACCCAAGCCTATATAAGGCTAAGTGGCTGAACTACATAGAAATTATATCCAAGCCCATTTCCGGAGCCGCTACAGGAAATGTGATGTTCTACTAGCACAACATTGTGACCACTAGTAGTGGGAATGTGTCTGCAGTAGCAAATGAGAGCACTTTCCCAGAATCAGTGGTCGCATACTAAGTATGACACCACAAGGTTGAGGTCGACGATTTGGCTGCCTGAATATGTGACCACAATGTGGCCTCATATTGTAGTCGCATAGCCAGCTAAACAAAACGATCATTCAAAACAGAACCTCATTCTCTACTCAAGCCAAAAACCCTCCCCACGTGCCCGGCCTCCTCCCTCTCCAAGCCCAAGTTCCGCACGTCCTCCCTCTCTGACACCGTCTCCTTCTCCCTCCACCCGATCTATCCTCTCATCCTCTATCGACCTTCTCATCCCCTCCGGCATCCTCATCTCCGGCACCATCCTCTCAGCCTTCCTGGTCTTGGAGAGAATCACTTTCTCCTCCAAATCTGACCACCGGCGAGAGCCTCCCCCATATTAATTTCCTGTTCATTATGTATGTTTCTTGACTTTTAATTTTACCATCTATTAGATTAAAATTTATTTTGAGTAATGGTTTTATTTGAATTGATTAATTTCAAATGCATTATAGGTTTTTATTGAAATGTCTAAGATGTTTTATCTTACTAGATTGACTTAAATAGATTTTGAAATGTGATTTTTTTGTAATATGTGATGTTCTCATATGTGATTTAGAAATGCAAGTTGTAGGTGTGTATGTGTATTGAATTGTGGGTGTTAGTATTTGTGTATACATGTGAGTGTGTGTAAGTGTTATTGTTTATTTTTAAATTTTATATATGAGTTAGTGTAATTAATATTTTGAAAGTTCACATGCTTAATACTCTTGTTGTTATTTGAAGTCAATGCTTAATTTCATTTGTGATGTACTCAAATTTTGTTTGAGTTTAAATATCTATTATTTGTATGTTAGTTAGGCCCAGCATGTAGATTGCAATTTAGAGTATTGCATGAAATCACACAAAGCCTCATTCACATACGTGCGCCCTTCCACACTAGGTGAAGTGTGACCCTGCGCAATTGGAGGTGTGTGCAACATTTTAGGGTGTGCTACTCCCATCATGTGTTATATATATGGGATAAATGGGACTGCCCCCTTGGGGGAGCTAACTTGGCTCTCCCCGCCCCATTTTCACCATTTTTTATTTTTTTTGAAAATTTCTTCCATGAATATTCATCACCATATACCTATATTATGCTACTCAAATTTCGTGCGAAACAGAGACTCCTACGACCTCCATCCAGACATGCATTTTTTTAATGGTAACATGATTTTTAAATCGACCCTGTTTGGATGGAGGTCGTAGGAGTCTCTGTTTCACATGAAATTTGAATGACATAATATAGGGATTTAATAATGAATTTACACGGTTTTAGATTTTAAAAAAAATAAAAAAAATTTTGTGAAAAAGGGGCGGTGGGAGCTAAGTTATCTCCCCTTAGGGGGCATACACATTTTTCCCTATATATATTCAAAACTACCAGGATCTTAGATTTACAAGCTAAGAAATACCCCTCATGGCACCATGCTATTCTTGATGTCAGTTTTGCAGGTTTATGGGTAGGGGTAGGATAGGTTAGGATAATATACCGAATTGGCCGATATTAAAATCAAAATTTTTCAAGTGTTGTTACATTCGAATGGTGTCGCTCGCTCGCATAGTTCAATAAAACAACAACAACAAAGCCTTTTCACACAATTAAGTAGGGTCGGCTACATGGATTCTTCGCCTTCATTCAGATATATCTTGGGTCAATCTCGGGCTTATATCTAAAAAACTATGATCTCTTTGTATAGTCTCTTTCCAACACTTCTTGGACCGTCCTCGCCGTCTCTTAGCCGGCTCACCATCTCAACACTCGCATCTCCTAACTGGTGCATTAGCCGATCTTCTTTGAAAATGACCAAACCATCTTAAGCGGTTTTCTCACATCTTATACTCGATCGGAGCTACACCAACTTTCATTCTGATTGCATCATTCCGAATCCGATCTTTATATGTGTGTCCACACATCCACCTTAGCATTTTCATTTCGACTACAACCATTCTTTGCACATGTCTATGGTTGACAGGCCAACACTCAGATCCATAGAGCATATCATGTCTCGCAGCTACTTTGTAAAACTTTCCTTTAATTTTTAAAGGATTTTTCTTATCACAGAGAACATCAGATGCTCCTCTCCACTTTAGCCTGCCTACATTTATTCTATTAGCAACATATCCATCAATTTCCCCATCATGTTGCAAAAGAGATCCCAGATATCTGAAAGAATATCTTTTTCGAATGTTATCATTACTAATCTTCACCTCAATCCTGTCACCATTGCTTCCATAAAGGTGCACTCCATATATTCTGTCTTAGCCCTACTTATACGAAATATTTTAGTATCCAGTGCATGTCTACAGACCTCAAGCTTCTCATTTACTCCATCTCTAGTCTCGTCAATCAACACAATATCATCAACAAATAACATACACCGAGGTAACTCATCCTGAATGTGACTTGTCAACTCATCCATTATCAAAGTAAAAAGAAATAGATTCAAAGCTGAACCTTGATGTAAATCATTGTTGATGTTAAAATAGTCCTACTTCCCAAACAGGGTCCTTACACACGATAAAGCCCTATCATACCTGTCCTTTATGAGGTTAATGTATAGGATAGGTACTTGTCTCTTCTCTAAAACTCTCCACAATATCTCTCGTGGGACAGAATCATAAGCCTTCTCCAAATTAATAAAGATCATACGAAGCTTCTTCCTTTTAGCTCTATAAATCTCCATTATTCTTCTCAGCAAATGGATGGCTTCAATAGTTGATTGACCATGCATGAATCCGATTTGATTTTCTTTTACGTTGGAAACTTACCTCAACCTTCTTTCGATCACATGTTCCCAAATTTTCATAGTGTGATTCATCAGCTTCATACATCTGCAATTTGAACAATTTTGAATGTTTCCTTTATTCTTATAAAGAGGAACCATGATACTCATCCTCCAATCTTCAGGCATTTTCTTGCTTCGCCAAATAACATTGAATAGATTCGTAAGCCAAGTCAAACCGCGCTCACCTAAAACTCTCCATATTTATACAGGGATGCCATTCGATCCTACACATTTCCCAGGTCTCACAACCTTCAAATCCTTCTCTACTTCCTTTCTTTTTATTCATCTATAACTTGCACGATTCAAGTAATTTTCATTATTAGCTAGATCACCCAAAGTGATCTCTCTATTTCCATCTCCAATGAAAAGTTTATGGAAGTACTTCTCCCTTCCAGTCTCTATATCCTTCTGAGTAACAAGCATGTGACCTTCCTCGTCCTTAATGCATCTCACTTGAGAAATGTCTTTGGTCTTTCTTTCTCTTGTTTTGGCCAACCTGAATATATCCTATGATCCTCCTTAGAGTCGAGATTTTTATACAAAACTTCATAAGATTTTGACTTAGCTTCGCTTATAGCCTTCTTTGCTTCTTTCTTCGCTATTTTGTAGTTTGTGACAGTTTCCTCTATTCTATCCTTAAATAAAGCTTTAAAGTATGCTCTTTTAATTTTTACCTTCTCTTACACCCCTTCACTTCACCACCATGCCTCCTTTTGACCTGGAGCTCCTCCCTTTGACTCGCCTAGCATCTCTTTGGATTCCTTTCGGATAGAAGATGCTACTGCCTCCCACATCTCTTTGCACTTCTGCTACGATCCCAACACAAGTCTTCTAAAAGCTTCTCCCTGAAGCTCGATTTCTTCAGTGGAAGACTCCACCATCTAGTTCTAGTGATCTTAGGAACCCTCCTTTTCTTTACAAGCCCTTTTGTTTGCACATCCAAGACTAATAAGCGATGTTTGGTTGTCAAACTCTCTCCTAGGTTACTTTGCAGTCTTTACAACACAACCGATCTCTTCTCCTCAATGCAAAATAATCTATCTGTGTTCTAGTTGGCCCACTCTTGTAAGTTATTAAATGCTCCTCCCTCTTGTTGAACAGAGTGTTTGCTATGAAAAGATCATATGCTGTTACAAAATCCAGAATGACTTTTCACTCTTCATTTCTATCCCCAAAACCACATCCTCCATGAAGACTAACATACCCTGAAGTGTCTTTTCCCACAAGTCCATTAAGATCTCCACCTATGCAAACCATCTCTCTTTGTGAGATTCCCTGTAAAATCTTATCCAGATCCTCCCAAAAAGCTTGTTCAGTCCTTTCATCTAAACCAATTTACAATGCATAAACTGAGATGATATTCAGAACTTCTTCTTCAAGCACCAATTTTAGCAAAATAATCCAATCTCTGAATCTTTGCACCTCAACCATACAATCCTTCAAATCCTTATGAACAACCACTCCAACACTATTTCTTCCCTTATCTTTACCTGAATACCAAAGTTTAAGGCTTGTCTTCTCGATCTCCCTTGCTTTCTCTCCAACCCATTTAGTCTCTTGAAGAGATAGTATATGAATCTTCCTTCTTTCCATCGTATCCACTATCTCCATCAATTTTTCAGTTAAAGTGCCAATATTCCAACTACCAATCCGTAACTTCCTTTGCATTCTCTTTTGGACTAACTTCTTTACTCGCATGCGTCCATTATGCGAAAACCCTTGCAAATTTTGGGCTCCATCCGGGCGGTGATGTAGCGGAACTAGTTTATTTACCTGCATGTGTTCCTCATGCGAGAACCCTTGCAAATTTTGAACTACATCCAATCTACGATGTAGTGGCCCTTATCAATTTTTCATTGCATCGGGCGATGAAACACATCGCAAGTAGGGAACGCCCCAATGAAATATGTATGTTTGCTTAAATCCATGTTGAAAAGATCCGACTGTCATGAGGCAACTTCCTAAATAGTATTTTTTTAAAATAATACTATTAGGAAGTTATCTCCAACTATTTTATGCTGGCTGTCGGCTACCGAACGCAACCCTCCTCATTTATGCGGGCTTGGGACCGACCATGACTGAGTTTCGCATAGTTTAATATCTTATAAAATTCCTAAGATAATCAAACAACCTAATAAATGCTACAAAAAAGAGAAAATAAATTCCAAACACTTGATCATGGGTAAACATGTATGTATGTGGTATGTATGTAAGTGTATGAGGTATATATGGGTAAACATGTATGTATGGCGTTAAGCATGTAGGGGGTATTTAGGCATGCGTGTATGCAAGAGTGTGAGGAATATGGGTATGCATGTGTATGTGGTATGCATGTAAGTGTATGAGGTATATATGGGAAAACGCGTATGTATGGCGTTAAGCATGCAGGAGGTATTTAGGCATGCATATATGCAAGAGTGTGAGGAATATGGGTATGCATATAAGTGTGTAAGAGTGTATGAATGTGTCAATGAAATTAAGAGTGTATAGGGGTATCTAGGCATGTATGGATCTGTGTGAGAAATTTGGACATGTATGTAGGTGTGTTAGAGTTATGGAGCAATGTATGGGTGTGTTTGGACATGTATGCAAGTGTGTGAGGAATATGAGTATGTGATGAATCTCTATTTCATCACCTTTATTCTTTCATTTTGTCCTTAAATACCTAGCTAAATGCATGTATATAGAATTAATTTGTACAAAATAACATTCATTTATTGACTTATAAGTACTGTAAAATTACATCTATTTAATTCCAAAATAAAAGAATAAAGGAAGAAAATAAAAGGAAGTGTGAAAAACACTGAGTGGCACTAGACCCTGAGACCCAGTCATCATGATGACTTGGTCAATAAGGAATAAAGTAGGGGGAGATAGGGTGGCTAACTATACAGAAAACACCTCTGAAACCCTAATTTTATAGCTCAATATATTACATGTTGGGACCTATTTTATTTTTTTTTATTTCTACACCTCAAATAACAAAACCTTCAACATGAAAATTGTACATAGAAATACAAAGAAAAATATAAATGTATTTCACACAAAAATAATACAGAGTGCACTCGGGACACATAGAACAAAAAGCCACAAACAAACTTCCCAGACATGTATCTCCAACTCAAAATTGACCAAACTCACTTTATTATTCGTAAAATTTAATTATCTATTTAATGAAGGTGGTTTCATTTAGTTTAAATCTGAGATGTAAAAGTTGGCTTTTGGGTCCCTATGGTATTGTATACTTGTATATAATAATCAATATAATTATTCTTTATATTTTATATTTTTTATATTTTTATATACTTATAAATATTATTTCAAATACATATAAATAATAAATATATAATAAATGCATTAAAAATTCATCAAAATAAATAAAGTATTATAATATATAGGTAAATTATACCTATATAATACATACACATAATTATTTAAGTAAATAAAGAAAATAAAAATACAATAAAAATATGTTAATATGTATTTAAATAAGTTATAAATATATAAAATAACTATATATAATAATAAAATATACAATACAAAATAACAATAAAATATACCAAGTACAAGTATATGTACCTATGTATATACATGTAAATATTAACATCAAATAAATAGTCTTATGAAAATAAATAAAAATCATAATAAATTAGTAGATAAAATAATAAATATTTTTTATGTTTTGGCCTAAAAAATAAAAACAATTTCTATTTTTTATCGATTTTCCAAGGAAATTTCCCTTGGAATTTCCTGGTTGGTCCACGTGGACCAACAAGGACCCTCGGAAAGTTGACCCAGTAGGTCGACTGCCCTCTCCACCTACCTCCATTGTCAGAGAATCCGTAACCTATGACATTCCCCATGTTTCCTCTCCTCCATGCTCTCTTCCTCCTCGAGCCTTTCACCAATCAACAATCCGATCATCCCTTTCCATGGCCCAGCCACTAGCTCCGACCAACCCTTCGATTCCAGAATTCTACCACCTCTCGAAGTCCACCCCTTCACTTGTCTATAGAGACTACTGATGAAGCGAAAATCCCGAACAACTGAGGTAAAGGTATGAAATGAGGTCGTTGCGACCTCAGTCACTCGAATGCGTGCATCAAGAAGAAATCAATCACTCAAATCAGATAAAAACAAGCAAGCACAAAATAGAGCGATCTAGCTATATGATTAACCTGGTATAGCTCCCAGGGTCGAACACAAGGAGCACAGATTGGCCTTGCGGCCTACGATGTAGTCAGAAATCCAAGAGAATACTTTTTTAGTGGTTTTTATATGTTTTTATATTTTTTTAGATTTTTTAAAAGATGAGAAAATTAAAGAAGGCACACAGATAATGAACTTCAATAATTTATTTAAAGCATTAAAAATCAAGCAAAAATTCAAAGAAAAATGTTTTTATGTGTTTTATAATTTTTTATGTTTTTGGTGAATTTTTGAGATTTTTCTGATGTTTATTTTATTTTCTAAAAATCAAACAATGCGAAAATCAGAGGGTACTGTCCAGCAAGGCTTAAGACCCAAAAATAAAATACTTTTGGATCTCAAAAAGCCCTAAAGGTAATTTTCCTACAATCTAGAAAGAATAAGGAAAATTTAGGCACCCTAATTATTGTTTTTGGATTTTTAATTTATTTATTATAATTTTTATGGATTTTTAAGGGTTTTTCAATTTTTAAGGTTTTTAAATGATGAAAAGTCACCAAAAATGGCTGGAAAATCAAACAGCAAGCAAACTACAAGTCCTAATTTTTTTAGAATTTTTAAAGGTGATTTTATATTTTTTTGGTATTTTTAAAGTTAGACAGTGACTAAAAAGAGTGTTTTTGAATTTTTTAAAAATAGCAAATGAAATCAAAAATGTCCTCAAAAATCATAGAAATTCCTACACCATGGCAGGAGCCATGTGTCAAAATCTCATTGGATTTGGAGGTCGTTTGATATTTTATTCAAAAATAAAGGAGGGGCACTGTGCACAGGGACCTAAGTGCAAATACCCAAAAGTTCTGGGGTCCTGGTGCAAAATACCCAGCAAAACACGTGCAAAGCACGTGCCTGGGGCACACAGGGACCAAATGGTAATAAAAATAAGTTCCGAGGGCTTATTGGTAACAAGTACCAAAAGTCCAGGGGCTTATCTGCAAAATACCCAAAAAATATCGCACATGCGGAAATAAAACATTCACAGGGGTATATGTGCAAATAAACAAAATATTTTATTCAATGAATAACATCCAGAACTACAGGGCATCTTATGCAAATATCCCAACAAAACACGTGATGACTCACGTGGCTCACAACTGGCAGGGGTATAAATGCAAATAAAATAAGTACGAGGTCCTTGGTGCAAATATCCCAGAAAATAAACAACTTGAATTAAAAATTACAGAACTAAAATGAAATAGAACAAACAGAGGGGTCTAGGAGAAATTTACCCCTTTTATTATTATCGACGGCCTGATGTGTGACGCGTGGCAAATCGGACGGTGGAGAACAAACGCGCCTTTAACTATGGAAGTGCTGGCCTGATCCGACGGCTGCTGTGTGTCCACGTGGATGATCGGACGGTGGTGATGCAACGTGGTTCTTCGAAGGAGGCCAGGCTCAGATCGGATGGTCGAGGTGCAGCCACGTGGATGATCGGACGGCTGAGAGACGTCGTGGCTTAACCTCGCTGCTCAACGGTGAAGATCGATCCTCGGGATGATCGGACGGTGAAAAGGCTCCGCAGATGGACGGTGAGGATCTGATCTGGAGCGAAGAAGGCGATCCGACGGCTCTGGAGGATGGTGGAAGAACTGATGGCCGGCGAACTTCGCCGGCCTCGTGAAGGTGTCTCCGCTCTCCTCTGATGCGCCTGAAGGTCGGAGAAGATCCGGCGTGAAGTTGCGCAGCTGCTACGGGTCTCCGATGCCCCGGCCGAGCCCTGGAAGGCTCCGGCGAGGTCGGCGGAGGAGAAGCTCCTGGGAAGATGTCGGGAAGCCTCAGACGGCCTCCTCTTGACCTGCAAAATAGTTCAGAAGCTTCGCGGGTCGAGGGCAAAGTGCCTCGACCCGGTTAGGCGGCGTGAAGGTGAAGTGTGAGTCGAAATGGCGAGCTCCGGCGAGGGTGGTCGGCGGAGGAGCTCGATTCCCAGATCCTGTGCGATCTGGGTTGTGTGAATGGGTGAAGAAGGTGCGGAGAGGTCTGGCGGAGGTGATGGCGGTGTCGGAATGGAAGATGGGTGGTCGGAGGTGCCTGGCGAAGGTGGCGGAGCTACGCTAACAGTAACTAAAAAATCAAAATCTACGGTATCCTACGGCCTAAGGGTTCTACCTGGGTGGTCGGAGAGACTGGGGAAGAGCAGGGGGTGCTCTTGGTCGTAGCCTCGAGGGTCGTCTCGGCCCGAGGCTCGATGCTCGATGCTGGTGGCGGAGCAGCGGCGGCGAAGATCGCCGGATCAATGGATTCGCCTCCTCGCCTCACTGCAACAATGGCGAACGCTTGCTGTCACTCTCGCGGTGCCAATGGAGGTCACTGGGAAGAAGGAGAAGGTCCAAAGATGAGGCGCGGAGGCGGCGGAGGTCGGGATATATATGGTGACAGGGGCGATTAGGGTTGAGGGGCGACGGCTAAGGAAGGCGTTGATTTCATGGCTAAAGATCCGGCGAGGGAGATGGATGATCGGCGAAGAATCCGGGCATGGGATTTGCGTGGGTGACAGCCTGGAGACGCGTGGAAAATTCGGCGAAGGCGGGGCGGCGCGCGTTTTCCAGAAAAGGAAGGAGTCCGCGGGGGAGTTGACCGGGGTCAACAATCCCCCGTGGACCAATCAGGAGCTGCCACGTTTACTCGATTTTTGTTTATTTATTTTAGGGTAGAAATAGGCCGAATTAAAGAAAACTCAAAACATGAAATGTTTTTCTTTTATTTTTTTCTATTTTTTGGTGATTTTTAATTAATTTTTGGAAATAAAAATAGGGTAGCTATGTATATAGGTATATGTACACTATATGGATTTTTTTATTTTTGATTTTTTATTTGTTATTTTTATGTATTTTTATGCTCATTTTGTATTTTATTTATTTACCTCATAAAATATGGAATAAAATGGTATTTTTATTTTATTTTAATTATTTATACACAAGGGTGAAATAAATAATCGTATACATTTATATACATGGTATTCATACAATGTATTTTTGTATTTTTCATTTTGTAATTTTTATTTGATTTTTGTTTTGTTTCTTGTTATTTTATGTATTTACCATATGTAACATAGAATATTTACAACAAGTTTTGAAAATAAATACATTTATCTATAGGGTTAGATAAATACATGGGTGATGGTCTATGCACATGGGAAAAAGGGTATTTTTGGATTTTTGATTTTTATTTTGTTTTTAATAACTTTTACAAAATATATACAAATATTTACAACATATTTTTGGGTGAGGAAAATATATAGTTTTATTTATTTGCAAATATATACACATGAGCTCCTATCTCCCTCTACTTTGGCTTTTATGCGGTCAGGCCCATGCTGAGCCCTCCCTTGGGTTAGGTTGCTCAATATTTATTCTAAATATTTCCCTCTTTTTCTTTTTGCTCTTTATTCTTTTATTTTGTGCACAAAAACCTGCTAATTATAGGTTTTTACACAATGCATGCTTTTGGTAATTATTTGTATTTACACATATCTACATGTATTTGCAAAGGTTTTTGTAGCTAAAATAGAAGAATAAAGAGTGATGAATGGGTATTCATCACCCCCCTATGCTTAACTTTGCTAGTCCCTTAGCAAACACTTATTTGAAAAAGAAGTGAAAAAGAAAGAAAAAGAAAAAGAAAAAGAGGATGTACATGGATCAAGGTTGACTTATTAAATTTTCCTTCATTAAATTGAAATATGGAGCTCGATCAGATCTTTGGATTATTAATGTGTCGGAACCTTATTTGGACTTAAGCCTAAAACTCAACAGCCTCCAAGTTCCACCAATCTATGGGCAAGACTCCTCAATAAACCTGATCAGAACAAGTCTACATACACAAACTCTGATGACCATGAATCTTTCCTTGCGGTGTAAGTGATATGTGGCTCCCCACCTCAGAAGTAACAAAGAAACAACCTCCCTCAACCTGGTAACTCTAATGCCTCGGTCTAGCAACTCTTTCCTCGAGAAGCGGGGTATTCCCTTCTAAGTTCAAGTGCAACCGGCTCAAGAAGAGGGGGTAGAAGTATAGAGTTTTGGAAGCTTAGCCAGTGTAGCTAAGTCTCCCGCTGCAAGCTTCATGAGATGTAACATGGATACCATAAGCTTTTGCTTTATACTCCGGTGGGGTTATTAAATTTTCAATCCGACCCACCACTTTTTTGGAGTTCTTTTTGCATTTTTGCATATTTTTTTTTTCAAGAACTTCTGTACAACATATCTACATGGTGCAACATATATAAGAAATTTCCCCTTGAGCCAGTAGACTGTCCCTCTTTTGAAGCTTTATTGCAACCCACAGCTTCTGTCTTTAGCTTTCAACACCACTAGACCAAGTTGAGGTGCACTTCCTTCACTATAAGAAGAAGAGAGGTTCCGCCTAGAAGTACTACCCTCATATGCTACCCCAAGCCAAAGGAAACTGCCTCCTCATCACCTCATCCGTGGAGAGCCATGTGTAAAGTGTAGGTGCAAGTGAAGCCATTGTCTCTGAGAGTCATGCGTGTGTTGTCAAGTGCTCTACTTAGGCTCATCAAGATGACATATGCTCATAGCCTAGTGGACTCAAAGAATTAAGCCCTTATGGACCTGAAAAGCCTTAACCCTAAGTCCTACAAGGTTCCTCTTGAAGTTAAGTGGATTAAGATCTTATTCAAGCTCCATTTCTCAATTTAATTCCAGGCTTAGTTTAAATGTCAACTCTCATCCAGGAAAAACTATATACATATATGTACACAAGATGCTATTTACAAATATTTTACAATCATGCAAAATTTTTGAAAAATGTTTTGAAATCATGAATGATGCATGAGGTGCAAGCTTTGCAAAATGATATTTACAATCTTTTACACAAGATTTTTGCAAACTTTTGATTTTCAAAACATTTTGGAAAAATTTTGTACTATATACATAATTTTGATACAAAATATTTACACAAGCTTTACACAAAAGATTTTTGAAATCATTCTTACAAAAATACTTTATACACTAGCTATGTATGTGCAAGAATAAAAGATGTTTATGTACATGAAAATTTTTTAAAATTTTGTGATTTTTAGCCATTTTATTTATTAACACACTCACACAAAGTACGAGTTATGGCTAAAGTATATATGAAATATATACACACCCCCCCTATACTTAGCTCGAACGATGTCCTCAGAGTGATCAAGAGCGATGAAGAAGACATAACTCGTGCTTAGTAAAAGGGAAGTGAAAAGGAATGGCTAATAAATGAATAGAATGAGAGGAACTCGGTGGTCTCCCCCTATACTTAGGATTAACTAATCCTAAGTATAGAAAGCTGTACATGAAGGGAAAGCCGAGTGAAGAAGATACAGAATCTGCCCCCCCTATACTTAGGGTAAAATATCCCTAAGTATAGGCAGCAAAAACAAGAGCAGAAAGAATGAAAAGAATACTCGCAGGTCCGACATCCCCCCTATACTTAGGGTAAAGTACACCCTAAGTATAGCATAATCATAAGATGAGAGACGGGATGTGGGACTAAAGAATAGAATGATATGGACAACTGGATCTATACAGGCGGAGGAATGGTGAAAATCAGGCGTGAGATGTAAAAGATGTGAGTCAAAAGACCACATCTCACGCAAAATGAATAGCGGCAATAATAACGTCCCGCGGCTCATGATCTAGAAATGGTTTGAGCCGCTGGCCGTTCACTCGGAAGGTACTCTCAGAAGATAACTCAGATATATCAATGCTACCATTATCGTGTACCTTTCTGACCAAATAGGGTCCTTTCCATTTGCTCTGTAGCTTCCCTGGAAATAATCGTAGCCTTGCATCAAACAGCCATACTTTCTGTCCAATCTCAAAATGCTTGTGGCTGATATGAGAATTATGCCACTCTTTGACTTTCTCCTTATAATGTAGGCTGCTTGAGAAAGCTGCATCTCTAAGCTCTTCCAAGGCGGCTAACTCTGCCCTCCTCTGGTCTCCTATACCATTTGGATCCATCAATATGTCTGTAACTGCCCAAAGTGACTTGTGCCTCAGCTCGACAGGTAGATGGCATGGCTTGCCATAAACGAGACGAAAGGGAGATGTACCCAATGGAGTCTTGAAAGACGTCATATATGCCCACAAGACCGAGTCCAAAAGCTGTGACCAATTCTTTCGGTCAGGGCGGACGACTTTCTGCAAAATATTCTTGATCTCCCTATTCGACACCTCAGCTAGACCATTTGTCTGTGGATGGTATGGTGTAGCAACACGATGGTCTATGCCGAACTCGGTAGCAAGTGCCTTCACCTGGTCGTTGATGAAGTGAGACCCCCCATCAGAAATAAGAACTCGTGGAACCCCGAACCGCGTGATGATATGCTTCTTCAAAAATCTGCAAACTGTCCTTGCATCAGCGGCTCGGGTGGGGATAGCCTCAACCCAACGACTAACATAATCTACGGCCAACAGAATGTACTCAAATCCCTGACTCTTAGGGAATGGACCCATGAAATCGATGCCCCATGCGTCAAAAACCTCACAGAAGTGAATGGGCTGCATCGGCATCATATCACGCTGTCCACAAGTGCCCATCCTCTGACAGTCAGTACACCTCTTCACGAACTCATCAGAGTCCTTGAAGAGTGTAGGCCACCACAAGCCGGATTGGAGCACTTTCTGTGCCGTTCTCCTCCCAGAATGATGTCCTCCTGCCTCAAGCTTGTGGCAGTAAGTGAGGACACTATGATGCTCCTCCTGAGGAATACACCGACGCCAGATGCTATCCCCTCCTTCGTGGTAAAGGATGGGGTCCTCCCAGTGGTAGGACTTGGCCTTCGCGAGGAAGGTCTCAATCCTCTGCTTGGGCCAGTCTTGTGGGATTTTCCCAGCAACGAGAAAGTTCACAATATCAGCATACCACGGGAGTGAGGCGATAGCAAGGATCGCCTCGTCTGGGAAGGTATCACAAATGGGATCAATCTGCTCAGAATCCTCAGGCTGCTCTAGTCGGGAGAGATGATCCGCCACCACATTCTTGACTCCAGGCTTATCCTTGATCTCAATGTCGAACTCCTGGAGTAGAAGGATCCATCTAGTAAGTCTGGCCTTGGCATCCTTCTTTGACATGAGGTACCTGATGGCGGTGTGGTCGGTATACAAAGTCACTCTAGATCCAATGATATATGATCTGAATTTATCTAGGGCAAACACTACTGCTAGCATCTCCTTCTCTGTGACTGTATAATTCCGCTGGGCGGAATCCAATGTGCGGCTAGCATAGTGTATGGCAAACGGAACTCCATCCCTCCTCTGTCCTAGCACGGCCCCTACGGCAAAATCAGAGGCGTCCGTCATGATCTCGAATGGAAGAGACCAATCGGGCGGCTGAAGGACAGGAGCCTCAATAACACATTGCTGGAGAGTTTCAAAGGACGAAAGACACTTGTCATCGACAAGGAACTCGGTGTCTTTCGTCAAGAGGTCAGTCAACGGTCGAGCAATCTTGCTGAAATCATGAATGAATCTCCTATAAAAACCAACGTGCCCCAGAAATGACCGTAACTGCTTCAGATTGGACGGCGGTGTGAGTTTCCTAATGACATCGACCTTGGCCGGATCAACCTCCATGCCTCGGTTGGAGATGATGTGGCCAAGCACCGTCCCTTGAGTCACCATGAAGTGACTCTTCTCCCAAGACAGAACTAAGCGGGTAGCAATACATCGCTGGAGCACTCGGTCTAGGCAGTCAAGACAGGAATCGAATCCGTCGCCGTAAACCGAGAAGTCGTCCATGAAGACCTCCAAACACTCCCCTACCATGTCCGAAAATATCGACAGCATGCATCTCTGAAAAGTCGCAGGGGCGTTACATAGCCCAAATGGCATGCGTCGAAAGGCGTAAGTACCGAAGGGACAGGTAAAGGTAGTCTTCTCCTGATCCTCAGGAGCGATGGCCACCTGGTTGTAGCCCGAGTACCCATCCAGGAAGCAGTAATGGCTCTTCCCTGCCAGTCTCTCTATGATCTGATCAATAAAAGGCAGGGGGAAATGGTCCTTCTTGGTGGCCTGGTTGAGTTTCCTGTAGTCAACACAGACCCGCCAAGAGGTGGGTACTCGTGTAGCAATCTCTTCTCCCGACTCACTGATCACAGTCGTGATGCCCGTCTTCTTGGGCACCACATGCAAGGGGCTAACCCACTTGGAGTCGGAAATGGGATAAATAAAATCTGCACTCCACCATTTTGATATTTCCTTCATAACAACCTCTCTTAGGTTGGGGTTCAGTCGCCGCTGGAACTCACGCGACGGCTTTGCCCCTTCCTCGAGATAGATATGGTGGGAGCACAACGAGGGACTAATCCCATGGAGATCTGCTACGCTCCATCCAATTGCCTTGCGGTTCTTTTCAAGAACCTCCATCAGACGGGATTCTTGTTCTCCAGTCAGATCGGCAGAGATGATGACTGGGTACATCTCAGACTCTCCCGCAAGGAATCTATACTTCAACGAAGTAGGGAGCGGCTTTAGCTCTGGACAGCTGGGTGCTGGCAAATCTGGCTTCTGAAGAAGATGTGTGTATGCGGACAATTCTGCCAAATCTACCTGGGAAAATGATAACGAACTCTCACAAACTGGATCTGGAGAAGGCGGGTCCTCTGCATTGTCTCTGATCTGTTCTGCCTCTACCTCCTCCTCATCTATAGGCTCAGGTGGATCCAGATCTGGCATCTGATCATCACAATCTGCCCAATCAGATTCTGAATCCGAGGGATCTGTATCAACTGCGGTGGCATCAGTACCACCGTAGAGCAGGGTGGCTTCAGTACCACCATCACTGAAAATCGTGTCGCGATCAAGGTCCGACTCTGCTGACTCAATAGTATCCTGAACCAGGGTTGTGCTCTCCAGACTATCCTCTGCTATCATCTCTGCATCAGCTGTATCTGAGTATGAGAGGATGGTCTGTGCTGCAGGATCTGCCCAAATTGCCTCATCATCTGTGATCACAAAATCACAGTCCTGGTGGATGTCTGGCTCTGCGTCTGTCAGCTGCTCTGAATCTGTACTGCCATGTGAGCGGGATCTATCTCTGGTTCTGTGGTCCTTAACCGTCTCTATTTGTATACTCTCGCCCTGGACGCGAAAGAATACCTTCCCCTTGTCATGGTCAGTCACCGCCTTGGCTGTGGCCAAGAACGGGCGACCGAGGATGATGGGGGAATCGGTCAACGAGTCAGGGGTCTCCATGTCCAGCACTACGAAGTCCACGGGGAATTGTAAACCCTGAATCGTGACGACAACGTCTCGCAACAACCCCTTTGGCCTCTTGACAGACCGATCAGCAAACTGAAGGTATGTCCTGCTCTGTCTAAGAGTGCCCAACTCTAAGTGGTCGAGAAGGGCTGCCGGAAGAAGGTTGATCGACGATCCGCTATCTAAGAGAGTACGGTCGAACCTCTGCTCACTAATCTCACATCTGACATACGGGGCCCCTAAATCTGACCTCTTAGTCGGCAGATGGTTCTGGATCGCGTAACACGTGGCTTTTGTTAGCACATGAATTTCTGCGGTCTTGTTCCTCTTCTTCCTCCTGACTGTGGTCCTATCTCTTAGGGATCGCTGAAGAAGAGGAATGTGCTGCAAAGCCTCATTGAGGGTCAGCTGGATGTGAAATCGGTCTATCATGCCCTGGCTGAACTCCTCCTGCTCTCTCTTTTTTGGATCTTTTTCTTTTTTCTTCCCCTTCCCCAACTCAAGTGCTCTAGGAAAGGGGATCACAGGGTCCTTCTCAGATGAAGGACTAGGAATAGGCCTAGACGGTTCGATGACCGGATCCTCGCAAACATCATTCACCACAGTGGGATCAGAAGAAACTAAACCTTTTCCTTTATTCAAATTAGAGTTCTGAGATACATTCATGCGAGGAAAGACAACATTTCTATCAGAATAAATGTTGGTGGCCTCAGCACCACCTCTAGTTGGCTCTACCACTAGACGTCTTGCGGCCTCAGTACCGCGGGCTGGCTCGGCTCTGCTGGTGGCGTCAGTACCACCTCCTCGATGTGGTGAAACGGCGGCCTCAGTACCGCCGGTGGAATCAGCATCTCGGGTGGCATCAGTACCACCGTCATCATGATGTGCGGCTTCAGTACCGCTCTCCTCTTCCTCATCTGGCGCTCTAGATGGATCCTCGTGTTGTCGCTCAGATGAGGCGCCGCCTGCTGGTCTTCTACCGCTCCTAAGTGTAACAAAATCAGCATCAAATATATTCGATGACATATCATCAAATGAGTTATTAGGAGTGGTAGGCTCAGTGTGAACTACCTGCTCAGATTTCCTCTTCAAGCTATTCGGATTAGGCTCGATCTGTGCAGGGATGGCGGCCTTCCCTCTCATCAGGTCCCGCATCTCCTGGCGGAACTCGTCCATCTCCCGTCTAAATGTAGCCTGCTGCTCTGTGAAGAGGCGGGCTAGATCATCCATGGCGGGGCTCTCATGGGAACCCGACGGGTTGCCTCTCTGGTAATGAGGCTGCTGGACCTGGTGCTGCTGCTGTTGAGAGGGGTAAGAGGAAGGATGCTGCTGCTGGTGAGCCTGCTGCTCACGTCTCCAATTCTGTCCCTGCTGCTGGTAGGGACGAGGTACGAAGGATGATGGCTGGTGTGGCTGGTATGCTGGGGGCTGCTGGTGATCTCTCTGCTGGGAGTACTGCCCTCCCTGACCGGCTGGCTGTTGTTGGGACTGGTTACCCCCATTCCCCCACCTGAATCCGGGATGGTCTCGTCGGATTCCAGGTTGAGGACGGTCATACCAAATCCCGTTGACATCCATCAACGGCTCAGCATCGAAGGAGTCTGGCGGCAGTGCTGCCAGAGGTTGATCCGGCTGATATACCACCATCTGTAAGTCTGGAGATGGTGGTGACTGGTAAGAGGGCTGCTGCTGCTGGTACGGCTCTGCCTGTACAAGGTGAACTTGTCTAGGCTGCTGCAAGGAGCTGGAGCGCTGGGACGAGCTGCGGCTGCCGCCGGAATCGCCTCGCGACAGAAGACGGGGCTGAGGGGCCGTCTGTGCCTCCTGAAGACACAAGAGCTGGGTCTTCATGTCGCTCAGAGTTTGTGCCATTTGCTCCATCTGAGTTATGCCCTGGCACTGCTTCTTCTCTATGATTTCCATGCGGTCCAACTTCTCGCTGATAATCCCCATGTCCGCAGCGGCCGACTCTGCCTGTGCGGCTGCAACTGTGGACGAACTGGATGGACCTGCATCAACCCGTGCTATCCGCTGATACTGCACGGGTCCTGGCGGCTGCTGAGATCTCTGTGTGTACAACCGAGTCTGGGACATCACCATGTAATTTTCTGCCATCTCTTCGTAGATGGCCCAGACTTGGTTGTGGTCCTTGGCAAAGTAGGACCCGCCGCAAGAAGCATTCACCAGACCCTGAAGCTCTGGCGTCATCCCACTAAAGAAGCTTTGAACTAGGTTCGGCTTCGAAATGTCGTGGTGTGGGCATCTATCCAGAAGCTCTCTGAACCTCTCCCATGCCTCGTGAAACTGCTCGTTAGGGAGCATGGAGAAGTTGTTGATCAGGGCCCTCGCTGCATTCGTCCGCCCGAGTGGATAGTACTTGTTCAAGTACTCGGTGCGGAGTTGCTCCCAGGTGTAGACAAACTTCCCTAAATGTTTCAGCCAGGCGGCTGCTCTATCTGCCAGTGAGAAAGGGAAGGCCATCATCCGAATCGTATCTTGGTCCACATGACGGTCGTGGACAGTGCTGCAGATCATCAAAAACTCCTGGAGATGGAGATGGGGTTCCTCAGTGGCAAGTCCGTGAAAATGAGGAAGCATCTGCAGGGTGTTCGGAGGGAACTTGAAATCCCCCACGATAGCAGGTACCACCACCCAATGGTGCATCAGTGTAGATCCGGGGTTGTGTAACTCCCGCATCGGTCTCGGTGGTCCTGCTCCGGCGGCGGCTGCCGCTGCGGCAGCTGCTGCTGCTGCGGCTGCTGCTTCTGCATCAGCGTCAGGAATGTCCTCAGGCTCGCTCGGCTCGTCTCGCTCTCTTCGGAGTCGCTCCATCTCCCTTCTCATCTCGATCATAAAAGCCCCTTGATCGCGTAACTGCTGCTGAACCGTCTCTAATGATGCGATCAGGGTGGAGTTGATCGCCCCTTGGTCAAATACAACATGCTGCTCTCCCTGCTGACCTCCGGGGTAATCTTCTGATCTGGCGGCCATACCGACGTCTGCAAAATCAGATGAGCCCAACTCAGGTTCTGTCAAATCAATTCGTCTTTCCTCGGGCTCATGTCTCTCAGTAGCAAAAGAAAGGGGGTCGAGGGGGAACAGGGTGGAATCGTACTCGGGCCCGGAGAGCTGGTCTTGACTCTCACGGGCCAACCTAGATGATGAAGTAGACGCGCCTGAAAGCGGTGCAGCCAGAGGCTGCCTAAGAGATCGTCTACCCATCATCTTGATCTTGGCGAGTTGGGCGGATGGGATTTGGAGAAAATATGATCGCAAAGCAAACCCCCGGTTCACCAACGCAACACAATCTGAAGACCGTGAAAGCTCGGTCAATTTATCTTGTCAATTTTATTTGGTGAACATACAAAATATTAGAGCGCTTACGTGACCTGTTAGGATACCCGATGCTACTCCAACCGACTGGCCCGCACGGAAGAGTCGGTAGTCAGCTAGAAATAACACCGGAGGGTTCTACCTAGGGTGCGGGTCACTCTCTCGCGCATCCAAACCATACAAGGAGGGGGTTGCTCTCCCCAAGACAAATTTTTAATGTGAGTGTCTTTTAGGGTCAATAATGTTATCCAGTCCCAATTTTTTTGTTTTTCTTTTTAATTTTTTTCAAAATAAATACAAGCGGCCTAACGGTTTTTCCGATTCTCCTGATGATTAAGCCAAAAACAGAGGGAGAAGACGAAAAAGCCGATGCGCGAAGAAATCAATGATGCATGCAGAGAAAGAAATGCGTACCTTGTCTCCAGCACTCTACATGCAAGTGATCCGCGCAGAATTTAAAGACAGAATAAAACTACCTAAATGGTGCAGCGGGAAAAACCGAGTCCTAGATGTGCAACTTCTATTGATCGTGAAGAACAATAGTTAGCTAACCGAATCGAGTCCGGAGTCCGATCTTGGGAGTCACTCGGTGCCCGCCACAACGGGTCCTGCCAGCGCTGTATGTGACTCCTCACGGCACGTGGTCTCAAATCCAATTAAACTAACTTTTTCAGTGAATTTTATTAAGGTCCAATTACGTTCTATAGGAACAGATATTCTATTAGGTATGGGGCCTTAAAAATTTACGTCACAAGCAAGAGAAATTCCTAAATCTAGGGGCTCGAGAAAAACCGCGTAAACACCGGAAAAGGCAGCTAGCTATAAAAACCACGATAAAAGCCGCGAAAATCCAAATGGGTCCCCCGAGTACACCGGTACTCAGCGAAACAGACCCGCTAAGTTACAAATGTCCACAGTTCAAAGTCTAAGTTATTACAACAAATATTGTTCTCTCTCTCTCTCTAAATAGAAAATTTCTTCTCCTCTCTCTCTTCCTCCTGCTCTTCTTCCCGTGCGGATCCTCAAAAAGTGTACTCCAAGTTCTCCACGCAGTACCTCGCACAAAAATTAGAAAGAGAGAGTGTCAGAAAACAGTTATAATTTAGAGAGACAATATGGAAAAATGACTACAAAGCCGTGCTCCCCGGCAACGGCGCCATTCTGATGACGCGAAAATCCCGAACAACTGAGGTAAAGGTATGAAATGAGGTCGTTGCGACCTCAGTCACTCGAATGCGTGCATCAAGAAGAAATCAATCACTCAAATCAGATAAAAACAAGCAAGCACAAAATAGAGCGATCTAGCTATAGGATTAACCTGGTATAGCTCCCAGGGTCGAACACAAGGAGCACAGATTGGCCTTGCGGCCTACGATGTAGTCAGAAATCCAAGAGAATACTTTTTTAGTGGTTTTTATTTGTTTTTATATTTTTTTAGATTTTTTAAAAGATGAGAAAATTAAAGAAGGCACACAGATAATGAACTTCAACAATTTATTTAAAGCATTAAAAATCAAGCAAAAATTCAAAGAAAAATGTTTTTATGTGTTTTATAATTTTTTATGTTTTTGGTGAATTTTTGAGATTTTTCTGATGTTTATTTTATTTTCTAAAAATCAAACAATGCGAAAATCAGAGGGTACTGTCCAGCAAGGCTTAAGACCCAAAAATAAAATACTCTTGGATCTCAAAAAGCCCTAAAGGTAATTTTCCTACAATCTAGAAAGAATAAGGAAAATTTAGGCACCCTAATTATTGTTTTTGGATTTTTAATTTATTTATTATAATTTTTATGGATTTTTAAGGGTTTTTCAATTTTTAAGGTTTTTAAATGATGAAAAGTCACCAAAAATGGCTGGAAAATCAAACAGCAAGCAAACTACAAGTCCTAATTTTTTTAGAATTTTTAAAGGTGATTTTATATTTTTTTGGTATTTTTAAAGTTAGACAGTGACTAAAAAGAGTGTTTTTGAATTTTTTAAAAATAGCAAATGAAATAAAAAATGTCCTCAAAAATCATAGAAATTCCTACACCATGGCAGGAGCCATGTGTCAAAATCTCATTGGATTTGGAGGTCGTTTGATATTTTATTCAAAAATAAAGGAGGGGCACTGTGCACAGGGACCTAAGTGCAAATACCCAAAAGTTCTGGGGTCCTGGTGCAAAATACCCAGCAAAACACGTGCAAAGCACGTGCCTGGGGCACACAGGGACCAAATGGTAATAAAAATAAGTTCCGAGGGCTTATTGGTAACAAGTACCAAAAGTCCAGGGGCTTATCTGCAAAATACCCAAAAAATATCGCACATGCGGAAATAAAACATTCACAGGGGTATATGTGCAAATAAACAAAATATTTTATTCAATGAATAACATCCAGAACTACAGGGCATCTTATGCAAATATCCCAACAAAACACGTGATGACTCACGTGGCTCACAACTGGCAGGGGTATAAATGCAAATAAAATAAGTACGAGGTCCTTGGTGCAAATATCCCAGAAAATAAACAACTTGAATTAAAAATTACAGAACTAAAATGAAATAGAACAAACAGAGGGGTCTAGGAGAAATTTACCCCTTTTATTATTATCGACGGCCTGATGTGTGACGCGTGGCAAATCGGACGGTGGAGAACAAACGCGCCTTTAACTATGGAAGTGCTGGCCTGATCCGACGGCTGTTGTGTGTCCACGTGGATGATCGGACGGTGGTGATGCAACGTGGTTCTTCGAAGGAGGCCAGGCTCAGATCGGATGGTCGAGGTGCAGCCACGTGGATGATCGGACGGCTGAGAGACGTCGTGGCTTAACCTCGCTGCTCAACGGTGAAGATCGATCCTCGGGATGATCGGACGGTGAAAAGGCTCCGCAGATGGACGGTGAGGATCTGATCTGGAGCGAAGAAGGCGATCCGACGGCTCTGGAGGATGGTGGAAGAACTGATGGCCGGCGAACTTCGCCGGCCTCGTGAAGGTGTCTCCGCTCTCCTCTGATGCGCCTGAAGGTCGGAGAAGATCCGGCGTGAAGTTGCGCAGCTGCTACGAGTCTCCGATGCCCCGGCCGAGCCCTGGAAGGCTCCGGCGAGGTCGGCGGAGGAGAAGCTCCTGGGAAGATGTCGGGAAGCCTCAGACGGCCTCCTCTTGACCTGCAAAATAGTTCAGAAGCTTCGCGGGTCGAGGGCAAAGTGCCTCGACCCGGTTAGGCGGCGTGAAGGTGAAGTGTGAGTCGAAATGGCGAGCTCCGGCGAGGGTGGTCGGCGGAGGAGCTCGATTCCCAGATCCTGTGCGATCTGGGTTGTGTGAATGGGTGAAGAAGGTGCGGAGAGGTCTGGCGGAGGTGATGGCGGTGTCGGAATGGAAGATGGGTGGTCGGAGGTGCCTGGCGAAGGTGGCGGAGCTACGCTAACAGTAACTAAAAAATCAAAATCTACGGTATCCTACGGCCTAAGGGTTCTACCTGGGTGGTCGGAGAGACTGGGGAAGAGCAGGGGGTGCTCTTGGTCGTAGCCTCGAGGGTCGTCTCGGCCCGAGGCTCGATGCTCGACGCTGGTGGCGGAGCAGCGGCGGCGAAGATCGCCGGATCAATGGATTCGCCTCCTCGCCTCACTGCAACAATGGCGAACGCTTGCTGTCACTCTCGCGGTGCCAATGGAGGTCACTGGGAAGAAGGAGAAGGTCCAAAGATGAGGCGCGGAGGCGGCGGAGGTCGGGATATATATGGTGACAGGGGCGATTAGGGTTGAGGGGCGACGGCTAAGGAAGGCGTTGATTTCATGGCTAAAGATCCGGCGAGGGAGATGGATGATCGGCGAAGAATCCGGGCATGGGATTTGCGTGGGTGACAGCCTGGAGACGCGTGGAAAATTCGGCGAAGGCGGGGCGGCGCGCGTTTTCCAGAAAAGGAAGGAGTCCGCGGGGGAGTTGACCGGGGTCAACAATCCCCCGTGGACCAATCAGGAGCTGCCACGTTTACTCGATTTTTGTTTATTTATTTTAGGGTAGAAATAGGCCGAATTAAAGAAAACTCAAAACATGAAATGTTTTTCTTTTATTTTTTTCTATTTTTTGGTGATTTTTAATTAATTTTTGGAAATAAAAATAGGGTAGCTATGTATATAGGTATATGTACACTATATGGATTTTTTTATTTTTGATTTTTTATTTGTTATTTTTATGTATTTTTATGCTCATTTTGTATTTTATTTATTTACCTCATAAAATATGGAATAAAATGGTATTTTTATTTTATTTTAATTATTTATACACAAGGGTGAAATAAATAATCGTATACATTTATATACATGGTATTCATACAATGTATTTTTGTATTTTTCATTTTGTAATTTTTATTTGATTTTTGTTTTGTTTCTTGTTATTTTATGTATTTACCATATGTAACATAGAATATTTACAACAAGTTTTGAAAATAAATACATTTATCTATAGGGTTAGATAAATACATGGGTGATGGTCTATGCACATGGGAAAAAGGGTATTTTTGGATTTTTGATTTTTATTTTGTTTTTAATAACTTTTACAAAATATATACAAATATTTACAACATATTTTTGGGTGAGGAAAATATATAGTTTTATTTATTTGCAAATATATACACATGAGCTCCTATCTCCCTCTACTTTGGCTTTTATGCGGTCAGGCCCATGCTGAGCCCTCCCTTGGGTTAGGTTGCTCAATATTTATTCTAAATATTTCCCTCTTTTTCTTTTTGCTCTTTATTCTTTTATTTTGTGCACAAAAACCTGCTAATTATAGGTTTTTACACAATGCATGCTTTTGGTAATTATTTGTATTTACACATATCTACATGTATTTGCAAAGGTTTTTGTAGCTAAAATAGAAGAATAAAGAGTGATGAATGGGTATTCATCAACTACCTCCACCTCCTTTTTCCTTTTTGATTCTTCTCTCTTCACCGTAACCCCAAGAGGACCTTCTTGTAGATCCTCCGTGTTGACAACAAGGTGCTCCATATCTCCACAACGTGGATAAGACAGAGATTGACGTAATACGAGGTTTCTGGAGCACCTCTGATAAAGCTTCCTCTGCTTCCTATTCTTGAGCAGGTTTGAGCTGTTAGATAGGTAACTTTATTGCATTTCCTTTCTGCTTAGTTCATTAATTAATTGTCAATTTAGTTTAATTTCATAAAATCACGTTTGTTGGATCCTCAAGATCCAACGTGAAATCATCGTACATCTTCTTATTTTTCGACCTGCTTTCACCTCATACTCGCTCCTCCACATCTTCACCATCATTTGCACCCTGTCTCCCCCTCAATCCTGTAAGGAGAGAGGGTGATTGGGTCCGTCTCTTTTGCCTCCACCGACGACCACCCTCATTTCACTCCATTTCTCCCCAACCATCGAGTGAAGCTCCTGGATACTTTGTAATTTTCTTCTGGAGCTAACCCTGCAGGTCAGAGGAACGGAGGATGTCCCTTGAGGCCACCCAAAGCTCAATTCAAAGCCCTAAGTTTCTTCGACCTCCAGGCCCCTTTCGATGGGGCTCTAGCTTCATCAGTACCTCCTATAGACATGGGGAGGTCCTAGGAATTTAAAGAGCCCACCGACAAAGGAATAGGAGGCTAGAGCGAGGAGAACATATGGATCGAAGTTCGCCCCAACCGAGTTCTTGAGGTGTTCTTCCAGAGACCTCAAGAGACATCCGGTAAGTGCCATGACCCAGAACTAATCTGGGCCGTTTAAAATTAGGAAAACTATTGTGCAACAACCACCACTCAATCGTCAAGTGTAGCCACGCGGAAGTTGCTCATTTTCCCAATCCATGCATTAGTGGGCAATTTATTTAGTAACCTCTTGCTATTTTTGTATTTCTATTTGGTCCTATAAATATTAAAGCACATTTAAAAAACTTGTGCATATTTTGCATAGGACTCCATGGAATCCCTGAAAAATACAAAGTGGTTATCGCACCGCACGTGTTGGGCCACGTGTGGCGTTATGAATATTGCATTAAAGACCCACTGGTTTTTGTTTATTGGTGTTTAGTCTAAAAACAATAAAAATTAGTGTTAATTTTTGGGTATTTTGCACTTGCATTTTTATTATAAATATATCCCCACAAGTGTTATAATTTATTTCTTTCTTTTCAATTTTTCTAAAATATCTCATGTGCCTAAAAAATTTTGGAAATATTATTACGAATGCCTTAAATATTAAGGATGCACACCATGCTTTTATTTAGCATTTACTAGTATTTTTTTCAGTTATTAGAAAATCATCTAGGAGCTAAATACTCCCTGTTTACAGAGAAAAAATACAAAAAATTATAAAACCTGCTTTAAAATCTCCAAAAAATTAGAGTATACATATTATTATATATTATAACTCCATACCAAAAATCAAAAAATAAATAAAAGAAAACACTAAAAGATTAAAAACCTTAAAAACTTATAAAATTAACAAAAACTAATTAAAAATCCAAAAATATTTGTATCTATTGAATATTTTTATTTATAATATATAATACATATTAAAAATATTTTTGGAATTTTTGGACTTATTATCTATTTTAAAAACCTAAAATAATTTGGCCTATTTATCTTATTCCATGTTTTGTATATTTAAATCAATTAAGAATACCTAAAAATTAGCAAAATTTATAAGAAAAATCACAAAAATCAAGAAATGTTATAAAAAACACAAAAAACATTTTATTTTGTAATGTCTAACTATATATAAATATATTTTAAAATATAAAACCCTATATATACTGTATATATATTATAATACATTAATACTTATTATTATTTATAACTACTTAATACATATCTAAACCTTTAAAAACATAAAAGGACTTACTTGTATATATTTCTGATATTTTTATATTTATTATATAATTCCTATATATTATTTACAATATACACATTAATATATGGGAAAATGGGGTCGTCCCCTAAGGGGAGCTAACTTGGATCCCCCACCCTATTTCCCCCATTTTTTTGAAAAATGCTTCCATAAAAATTCATCACTAATCCCTATATGATGTCATTCAAGTTTCGTGAGAAACAGAGACTTCTATGACTTCCATCTAGATAATCATTTTCTAACGGTCACATAATTGTTGAAATCTGTCCCATCTGGATGGAGGTCGTATGTGTCTTTATTTTCCATAAAATTTGAATGACATAATATAGAGATATATTGATGAAAATCCATGAAAGCAATTTAAAAAAAGAATGGGGGAAAATGGGTGGGATGGTGATGAATCCCTAATTTATCATCATTATACTCCTTTATAAACCTCTGAGATTGAATAAATCAATAAAACCATCATTAATTCAACTTAACTAACACTTGACCCTCTATTTGTAAATAACCCTGATTATTGTATTAAATTAACTTTTATTTTATTTATTTTTATTATTTTATTTCCTATTAAAAAATCCAAAAAAATAGATAAAATATTATATATATATTTATTTTGGGATTTAAAAGATATTTAAAAAGATAAAAATTCACAAAATAATAAAAAACAGTGTTTTTATCCAGGGATTTTTACCCGACAGACCCTATATACTTTGTCAATCACCTCCACGACCTTTGAAACAACCTAATTCCTCCCTCAACCCTGTAAACTTGCCAACTCTTACTCCATGAACCCTCCAGATAATATATTTTAAGCCCGTGGGGGTTATTGGGATAATTTACAAGGTCGATGGGGTAATTACGTTGTGCAAAAGGTCGTAGAGGCATTTTAAAATGTTTATAGGGTATGTTAGGTAAAAATCCCTTTTATCTATTAAAAATACTTAAAAAACTAACACCTGATCTAAAGATAAAAAAGTCATTGTATCGACCAGGTGGATTTTAGCATAATTTTTTTTGTTATTATTTATACTTCTAAACTTAGATGTATAGTGAAAAAGTACGAGAGTGTCGAACTTAGGGAGGCAAACTGTTGGAAACAAGGGTTAAACTATAGAAGATTAAGGTAAAGTAGGTTTCCTAATTTTTATTTATTTAATTTTTATAAATTTTATTTTTTTTGTAATTTTATGTATTTTGTAATTTTTTATTTAATTTTATTTTTTTTTGCATTTTTGGTTTTTATATTATTATTTTTATGTTTTTAATTTTTTCCAATTTTTATGAATTTTTAAAGGATTTTTAATGTTTTTATTGATTTTTGCATTATTTTTAAGGTGAAAAACTTTATTTTTGTTGAAAACTGTGAGGTATTTTTTATCTTTAAAATCGAAAAATGTACGAAAATATTTTGATTTTATTTTTATTTGAGAGTACATGAAATTATCTTTAAAATGATTGGTTGTATGTTTTTATATGTATTTTTATGAATTAGTTATACTTTTTCAAAGTTTTTATGTATTTTGTATTTTTATGTATTTTAATATTTGATTTTTATTTATTTTGGTTTATTATGTAAAATATAGTGAAATATGCTAAGGGTAATTTTTATAGGATTTTAAAGGTGTTTTTTTATGTATTTTATGAGTTTGTTATATTTTTATGGGATTTTAATGATTTATCTAAAATAGAAAATATTTATAATTTTTGAAAATGTGATTTAATATTGTATATAGTATAATACTAGTTATTAATATGTATTTTTATTATATTTCTGTATTTTTTATTTTTTATTACGCATTATAAAAGTATAGGATTAATGTACTGTTAGGGGTCTAAATGTAATATACTGGAAAGGAAGGGCGTGTATGTAAATTGTATGAACTAGAGTGTATTCGTGCAAAATCCACAGGGACCGCGTGCTACGTTATGTACATCAGCTGTACGGGGACCTTCTCGTCAATTCAGAAATTCTGAGGGCTATCCCTATAAAATGTCCAAGTAATGCCACTCTAAGCAGTGGAAACTACTTGTAAAATTAAGTAGTTCCAGGGTTATGGATGCAGTTTATGTAGATATTATCTGGTCGCATGCGTGAGGTCACATGCGACACCCTTCAGCGGTGTGGTGGTGGACTTGATCCATTATCGATGCGTGTCGAGTCGTACGACATCCGATCAGATTTCTATGTATGGTTGATATACATTTTGGTAGTTTGATCGTTCTTCCCTCAACATTCGATGTAGCTCCAAGCGACCTCTAAGGCGGCCGCTGATTTTACTGTGGTGGAGCTATGTTTCAGGTATTTGAAGATTTGATTTCTCAATTAATTATCACCATTTCTGATCCTCGTGTTCTGATGTAACGAAGGCTCTAGGTGATGTCTTTTCACAAATGTATTGGTTTCAGATCTCTAGTGATGCGAATCTATGATTGTGCGAGGTCCTCGATGATCAGTTGAAGCTACTTCCAAATGTCAAAGATGCAAGTCAGATGCTCCATGTGATGTAGGAACAGAATCCTTCGGGAGTTGCTTCGTAGATCGAGCTGATCGTGTTGCTAGGAAATATTCGAGCTTCGAATCCCCAGATACTTGCAGATAAAGATGCATATGAGTTGCTCGATTATTGACAGAAGTTGATCATGCTGCTCCGTATCTATTGACTCGTGACCTACAGATACTCCGATGAAGCGAATAGCTTTACATGTGCTCCTTAATTGTATTAGTGGAATCAAATCTATATCTCTAGGTGTTCATATATGATCCATTGCGGATCGCAGATGGATCTGGCTAGTATGTTCTCTAGTTGTTGACTCAATAAGGACTGTAGTTCTTTAAATAGAAGACTCGAGGTATCTTTCTCGGATTAGAGTTATAAAACATGGAATGAATGGTGATACTTTGTGAAGCGGGGAAACATGATCAGATCTCTAAACAAGATTGGATATGAATCTACCAGGTGATGGAACAAGTATGCGTATAAATGGATAAGGATCGAAATGAGATGTATTTGGAAGTGGATAAAGATGGTTTTTATGTTGATTCGTAGAGAAAAGGAGAGAAGAGAATGATGGAGATGAGAAGAGAGAAAGCAGGAGGAGGATAAGGAAACAGATAGGGAACTACTTGGATGAAGGATGTTTGCCTGGAAATCGAGCTCTGATGAGCTCGATGATCATTGCCTCGACGCACGGTGCTTCGCGGAGGCAAGGCACAACAGAGAAGTCCCTCAAGGTTGGCAGTGATCTCACCGACCCTCTGTGACTAGACCAGAGCTCGACGAAGGATGACGAAGGAGACCGCCACTCTCACAACGCTCTCTCTCTTCGGAACTCGGTGGTAGGAGCTGGTTGTAATGGCGGATCCCCGCTCCCGGGAGGGTTGGGTGCCTTTAAATAGAGGAGGAGTAGTGGGGCGCAAGGCAGCGGCTCCGGTCACCGCCGGCGGGTAGAGTCATCAGAGGAGATTATATGAATGGCTGACTAACGACCGACCATTAGTTTGTAGGTCGAAGGCGGAAAGGGAAAGAACAAATGGCGTGCTGAAGAGATAGGGGAAGAAAACAAGGAAGAAGGTGAAAAGGAGGAGAGAGAGAGGGAAGAATAAATAAAATAATAATTAAATAATTAAATGATTTATTAATTATATTAAGGTAAGAAATAACTAAATGGTTAATTACGTAATTAAATGAATAATTAATAATTATATATAATTATTAAAATAATTAAACAACTTCATGACTTATTAAATAATAATTGATAATTAAATAATAAATAACTTAATTAATAAGTTAATAAATAAATAAATAGGTTTTATTTTAATTTAATTTTAATAATGGAATAATAAAGTATATAAATAGAAGAAATGACATATATTTAATAATATAAATTAATGTACATTGTACAAGATATACCAATACGGTCCCGAAACATACATTTTGCATATTAACTCCATTTTAAAAGTGTCATTTTGATAGATAATTAAATAAAACAAACTATAAGACTGAGTTTACTCAATTTGTAGTCGACATGGCCGAGTTATGAGGTCCAAAAAATTTAGGTAGCAGCTTCGTGGCTTCAGGATTTATTGGCATTTTAGTTTAAATTATATTTTTATATCTTTATACTGATTTTTAGAAGTATATTAGAAAAGAAATTAAGTTAAATGGATTTATGGTTATATAATTAGAAAATCAGAAAGTTTTTACATATAGTACATATATACAACAGGGCCCAAACGCCAAAACTCACCCATTTTATTCGAATATTTTTTTATATTTTTAATAAATAGTATTAGGTATACAATGAAGTTTACAATTGAGTTTGGTCAATTTGGAGTTTTCTGTAAATATTTATGAACCTCAGAATCAGCTTTTACGCCTTTTTCGATTCATTGTAATGTTTTATTTTTATTTTGAATAATTTTTCTTATATTTTTATAAAATAATATATATTTTTGTGAACACCTTTTGTAAAGGAAGTATTTTTGTTTGAGATTTTCTTCATGACAAATAAACTATGTGAAGTATTTACTAGGTGGAAAATGAATAAAGATATTTTTATTGTCTTGTTTTTCTGATATTTTTATTCATTATGATCCTTACCTCCCCCCTACTTATTTATTTTGTCGACCAGGTCAATATTGACCTAGTCTCAGGGTTAGGATCAATCTGTATATATTATATCTACATCCTTCTTTTCTTTTATTTTTATTTTTCTCTTTATTATTTTATTTTAGATAAAATATGTGTTAAATGTGATATTAATATTTATTGTTAAAATATTAATTAATGGAAATTATTGAGTTTTTACATGCATTTATCAAGGATTGTATCTAAAATAAAAGAATAAAGGCGATGAATCATAGATTCATCATTCCCCTATACTTTACCTTTGCTAGTCCCTTGGCGAACACTTATTCTATAAATAAGTGCAAGCAAAAAGAAAAAGAAAAAGGAAAATAAAAGAACTTTGAACATGCTTGTTTCTTTAAACCGAATCTCACTTCACCCAAAAATTAGAACTTGGATTACTCCTTTGGATTAATAATTTGTCAGGCTCTTATTAGAATTAGGATTTAAGCCTCGATAGCCCTCAAGTTCCACAAATCCTTATCAATGTTCATCTCATAGCCAGCTCAGACCCACCCATTCATCGCACAAACTTTTCAGCTTTGAAAGAAATTTGTACTATGTGTGATAGGTTTTAGCTCTTCCTACTTAGAGAAGCGAAGAAACCGCCCATCCCAGTAATACACTCTCATTGGGCCCTCATCCAGCTACTCGATCCTCGAGGAGGGGGGTATTTCCTTTTAAGGTCAGGTCATGCTGTGTCCGTAATAGAATAGAGAGAGAAGAAAGAAGAATGGGAAGAGAACTGTAGTGTGATAAATGTAATCACATCTCCTTGTGAAGCCTAGCCAGTTTAGCCAAGTCTCCACCAAGATAATGCATGCTTTCTAAAGCTCGGACCATTGTGGTCATATTGGTATTTGGTGTATTGCTTCTTTTTAGTAGAGAATAATTGTTGCACTGCATAGAACTTTTGTACCCCGATGGATATAACATCTTTTCTTTCTGTCCATTTTTTGAGGTCTTGGAAAAATTGTGCCATCAGATCCTTCCCTCATTTGAAGCTTTATTTCAACCCAATTTCTCCCTTCTTTAGACATCAGCGCCACTAGACAAGGATGGAAACACACCACCGAAATGTATTGCCCTTCGCAGCCCCATGCAAGTTGAGCTAAGTGCAGAGTGCATGAGTTCAAAATTGGTTCAAATGGAGAAGAGTTAAATGGATGACACCAGGTGTCCTACTTAGGTACAGTCAAGTTGAATTCCGAACATGGTCTCATTAAACCCAAAGAATTAAGTCTAAAAGATCTGAAGATTCTTAATTCCAGATCCTAATAAAGTACATTTTGAATTAAATGGATTAAGTCCTAAACAAGCTCCATCTCTCGAACATAGATCCATTCGGTTCAAGAATTAGAGTTGTTTTGAAAAATGCGAATGAATGCAACATATTTTTTTTATGAAGTAGATTTTTTGGCTTAATCTTTTTAAGTGGTTTTTGAAGAATTTTGAAAATTTTCATTGAATTTTAAAACTTCTCAATTTTTAGGAGATTTTTGAAAAGTTAGTGGATTAATTCAATTTACACGAATTTTACATGAATTTTGTACATTTTACAAAGGCCTTTATACAAATTTTATATACAAGATGATATAGCTTTTATACAAGATTTTACAAGGATTTTATAATTTTTTAATAATTTAGGATTTTATCCGAGTATTTTACAATATTTTTTATATATACAATTTTAAGCCATTTTCTTAATAAGTCATATTTAAAGTTTTCTTTCGCCTTTTAGAAACCCAAATATACACCCATACTTTTAGAAAGTCATATTATTAAAAATATGATAAAGTACGAGTTATGGCTTCTAAAGTATATATAGAATATATATGACACCCCCTATACTTAGCATAAACTATGTCCTCATAGTGGTCAAAGAGCGGCAAAGGAAGACATAACTTATGCTAACTATAGATCGATGAAAAGAATTCCATACTACAATGGCTCAAAAGAATAATGAATAGAAGTCAATCATCTCCTCTAGACTTAGGATCAAGTAATCCTAAGGATAATAGACTCAAAATCGGAGATGATCGAGGTCAAGAGAATGTACACAATCAACGACTCGTCTTGCCCCCCTATACTTAGAGTAAAATATCCCTAAGTATAGAGACACATATCAACATACGAGGGACAAGTGAGGGAGCAGACAATACAAAAATCGAAAACAATCAAAAGCCGATATGAGCGATATTACCCCCCTTATACTTAGGGTAAATCACACCCTAAGAATAAGAAACAATAGGGGTAATAGAATAGAACGATATGAACAACATAGTGTTTTCTCCCCCTATACTTAGGATAAAGTACATTCTAAGTATAACAAAAATCCTACACGAAATCTGGGAGTGTAAGACAAATGGAAGAAAGAAAAAATAAACCGAGAATATGTACAAAGTGATCTTGAAAATTAGGTATGAGATGCAGAGTATAAAAAGTGAAGAGTACATCTCAGATATATCGATGCTACCGTTGTCCCATACACCTTTCGAACAAGATACAAGCCTTTCCGATTTCTCTGAAGTTTCCCTAGAAATAACTTTAGTCTCGCATCGAATAACCAAACTTTCTGATCTGGCTTGAACTGATTGTGGTTGATGTGAGCATCATGCCACTCTTTCATCTGCTCCATATAATGCAGGCTACTCGTGAAAGCTTCGTCTCTTAATTCTTCCAGGGCTGCCAATTCTATCTGCCTCTGATCTCCTTCATTATCTAGACTAAAGACAACCTCTTTCATTGCCCACTAAGATCTATGCTTATTCTCAACAGGTAATGGCATGGCTTGCCATAAAATGAGTCGAAAGGGAGATATACCCAGTGGAGTTTTGAAGGATGTTCTATAGGACTAAAGAATCGAGTCCAAAAGCTGTGACCAATCCTTTCGGTCTGGGTGAACAACCTTCTGCAAGATCGTCTTGACCTCCCAATTCGATACTTCGGCTAGACCATTTGTTTGAGGATTATATGGAGTTGCAACTCGATGATCTATGTCGAAATCGTTAGCAAATGCTCTTACCTTGTCATTGATGAATTGGATGCCCCCCGTCTGATATCAGAACTTGAGAGATCCGAAACCGTGTAATGATATGCTTTCTCAGGAACTTGCCAACCGTGTTCGCATCAGCGACTCGGGAAGAATAACCTCTAACCAACGACTCACATAATCTACAAAAATAAGTATATACTCGAATCCCTGACTCTTAGGGAACGAGCCCATAAAGTCAATACCCCATGCATCGAACACTTCACATAATGAATCGGTTGCATCATCATCATGTCTCTATTTCCACAAGTGCCCATTCTCTAACTGTCTGTACATCTTTTTCCGAATGCATGAGCATCTGCAACAAGCGTAGGACACCCCGGATTGAAGTACCTCTGTGATGTCCTCATCTCTGAATGGTTTACTATAGCTTCTAATATATGGCAATACATGAGGACACTCTGGTATTCCTCATGAGGAATACACCGACGCTAGACGGAATCCGCTCCTTCATAATAAAGGATCGGATGCTCCCAAGGATAAGACTTGGCTTTCACAAGGAAAGACTCACGTCTCTGCCTAGACCTACCTTGTGGCACTTTCTTAGCAACAAGAAAGTTCACAATGTCAGCATACAATGGGAGTGAGGCAACAACAACAATCGCCTCTTCAGGGAAGGTCTCGGTGATTGGTGCATCGTACTCAGAAGTCTCAGGTAATCCTAGTCGGGAGAGGTAATCCGCCACCACATTCTTGACTCCAGGCTTATCCTTGATCTCAATATCGAACTCCTAGAGTAGAAGGACCAACTGGTTAGACGCAGCTTGGAATCATTCTTATCCATTAAGTACCTGATGGCGGTATGGTCAGTAAAAATGGTAACCTTAGATCCTAATATGTGGGACCTAAATTTATCTAAGGCAAATAATACGACTAGCATTTTTTTCTCTATACCTATGTAATTCCTCTGGGTAGAATCCAAAGTCTTGCTAGCATAGTGTATGGAATAAGGTAGGCCATCCCTACTCTATCCCAACACAACCCCAATGACAAAATCGAAGGCACCTGTCATGATTTTGAATTGGAGAGACCAATCGGGTGGCTGAAGGACAGGAGCCTCTACAACCATTTTCTTGAGATTTTCAAAAGTTGAAAGACACTTATCATCGATAATAAACTCGGTGTCTTTAGCTAGAAGGTCAGATAATGGTCAGACAATTTTGCTGAAGTCTCGTATGAACATTGATAAAAATCGACATGCCCGAGGAAAGACTGTAACTGCTTCAAATTGGATGGCGGATTGAGCTTCTTTATGATATACACCTTGGCCGGATCCACCTCCATGACCCTGTTGGAGATGATGTGACCAAGGACCATCCCCTGAATCATCATGAAATGACTCTTCTCCCACGATAGAATGAGGTTAACATCCATGCACCTCTGAAGCAAACAGTCTAGGCTAGAAAGATAGGAATCAAAATCATTGCTGCAGATCGAAAAATCATCCATGAAGACCTCTAAAAAGTTGCTCACCATGTCCGCAAAAATTGAAAGCATGCCCTCTGGAATGTAGTCGGAGCATTACATAATCCAATGGTCATCTATTTGAAAGCATACATTTTGAACGGACAATTAATGTAATCTTTTCTTGATCTTTAGGTGCAATGGCCACCTGATTATACCCCGAGTACCCATCAAGAAAGTAATAATGGCTCTTCCTGACTAACCTTTCGATGATCTGATCAATGAATGGTTGCGGGAAGTGATCCTTCTTGGTCTCCTGATTCAAACATTTGTAGTCCACACAGACGCACCAAAAAGTCGGTACTCGAGTATCGATTTCCTCTCTATCCTTGTTTATCATAGTACTGATACTCATCTTATTTGGTACCATATTTAAAGGACTTACCCAATTAGAGTCAGAGATGGGATAGATAAAATTGACGCTCCACCACTTGGATGTTTCCTCCATAACCACCTCTTGAAGATTCGGGTTCAACCTATGCTGAAACTCACGAGATGGTTTGGCAACATCCTCAAGAAAAATGTGGTGGGAGCAAAGAGTTGGACTAATCCCATGGAGATCGGCTACTAACCACCCGATTTCCTTGCGGTTCTTTTCAAAAATCTCCATCATACGAGATTCTTGATCTTCGGTCAGATCGAAAGCAATGATGGCCGAAAATATTTTAGGCTGTCCAACAAGGAATTAGTATTTCATGCTCTGAGGTATATGTTTAAGCTCAGTGGGAGAAGGAACAGGTAGAGATGGTCTGACTAGGGCATGGGTATAGGCTACTAGGTCTGTATGCTTAAGCTCATCCTGCTCTGACTTAGAAAGATGTGGAGATTGCTCATCTAATTGCTGACTCTGTTGTACTAGCTCGATCTCTAGGCTAGTTGTAGACTCATCTGAAATGAGACACAGACCATGTTCATCAAAAATCTGCCAATCGAAGTCCACATATTTATCAGAGGGATCAGGATTGGAACAACAAGAAAGGAACTCAAAAAGATCATCATCAGACTCGCTTGCCTCAACCTCTAACTGTATTTGCTCCAAGATTGTCTTGTTCAATCTTACATAATATAGTATCTGAAACTCCGACTCACCTAAAGGTGTGATGAAAGATCTTGTACTCGATTCATCCCAAACGACCTCATCATCTGTCTGCACAAAGTCACAATCTTGATGACTATCGGTCCCATCATCATATGCTCGCTCCAACTCTTTTGATTTAGCTTTGAGGTCTTGGATCGTCCCTATATGTGTACTCTCTCCTTGGAAGTGAAAGTACACCTTCCCAATACCATAATTAGAAACGACCTTAGCTATCTCCAGAAAAGGTCATCCTAATATGATTGGGGTATTGGTCACACATTCAGTGATCGTCATGGCCCACACAATGAAGTCTTCGGGGAATTTCAAACCCCAAATGCTGACGATAGAGTCTTCAATTAATCCCTTAGGCCTCTTGACCGATCTATCAGAAAACTTCAAGACCATTCTGCTTGGTCGAAGAGGTCCGAACTCGAACTTGTCGAGTAAGGAAGAGGGAAGGAGATTAATAGGTGATCCACTATCTAAAATAGTACGATCAAAAGTTTGATCTAAAATCCCGCATCAGACATACGGTGCTCCTGTGTCTGATCGCTTGGATGGAAGATGGCTCTGGATGGCATGACAAGTCTCCTTGGTCAACACATGAATTTGTGAGCAATGATTATGCTGCCTCTTCTTTCTACGAACTATGCTTCGCTCCTTGAGTCCTTTCTGTAGAAGGGGGATGCGTGCCGGGGCTTCCGAAAGAGTGAGTTGGATGGTGAATTTATCAAGCATCTCTTTTGTCAGATCTAACATTTAAGTCTTTTTGGAATTTTCTTTTTTCTCACCTTTTCCTAAGCAAAGTGCTTAAGGAAAGGAATTTGTACATCCTCCTTGTTAGTATGTACAGTCAGAGGAACATATGAAGAGGAAGAATCAGGTTTTTTCTAAAACTGGGACCAACTCTATGATCAGAAGATGAAGACTCATGAGATCTAGTCGTATCACCTGTCTTTTTTCCCTAGATCTTCTCCTTTTCCATTTTTTGTGTTTTGTCTCCTCATCAGTAGGTATGAATGATGGTAACACAACTATTTCTGCATCATGATCATCAGACTTGGTGACATCAGCACCACCATCCAGATCCTCATAGATGCTAGCGACATCAGTACCACTATCTGCATTATGCTCAACTGGCTCGAAAGTATCATCAATTGATGCGTCTGCATCATGCCTAGTTGAGACATCGCCAAATGGGACGCTACCACTCCTCAAAGATATGAAATCAACATCATTCACATTTTCAAGTGAAATAGAGTCTATCTACTGGGTCTGCGTAGCGGTCTGATCTAGCATGAGATCAATTATCTACTGCTTGAACTCATTCATATCTTGCCTATTCTTATCATATTGTCTAGTGATCTGATAGGCAAGATAATCAAAAGCCAAGTTCACATAGGAGTGTCCTAGAGAACTGGATGAGTATTCTAAAAACTGCTGAGGCAACTACTTAGAAAGAGATCCTAGCATTCACTGAGTAGAAGTCTGAATCTAACAAGGCTCGATCGCAGGCTCTAACTGAAGGTAATATATCCTCTGCACTGGAGACTATGTATCAGATGAATCAGCTGGTAACCCTGAAGACGCGATAGGTGCGACCTATTCAATCTGAATCTTCAGGTCACTAATGCTCCTTACAAGCCCGTCGATCTTGTCGAGCTTGTGTAACTGGTGGCATCTCATCACAATTTGCTCTAGGTGGTCTAATCTCTTGCTAAGAGTCTTTATTTCATCTGACGAATATTCTGAAGATGTAAGAGTCGATGGACCTGATGAATATCCATTTCATCACCTTTATTCTATCATTTTATCCTTAAAAACCCTAACCAGTGCATGTAAATAGCATCAATTTGTACAAAATAACATTCATCATTTGTTGTATTTATTATGCATATAATACTGTTTTTATGGTCGATAAGGAATAAAGTAGGGGGAGATAAGGGTCTTAAATCAAAATAAAACCTATTTTTTATTCATTCAATAATTCAAGTTTGACCTCCATTTTATTATGTATTATTTATTGATCAAATGAAGAAACCTTGTACATGAAAGTTGTATATAATAATGTAAATAAAAATACAAAGTTGAGTTTGTATAAAAAAATACACAGTGTACATTTTCTACACAAAATTAAAAGCCAAAACCCAACTTCACAGACCCATATCTCCCAAATAAAAACTCAAAATGTATCAAGATCACTCTCTAATTATATATGACTTTTAACAAGCTATTAATGGAGTGGGTTTTATAACTTTTGGAGTTAAGGTGTGAAAGTTAGGTTTTGGACCCTCATTGTACAGTATACCCGAATAAAATATTTAATTTATTCATTTCTTATTATTTTTGCAAATTCATATTTTTAAAATTTTGTAATTATTATTCATAACCGATACACATATTAAAACACAAATAAAACCAAAAAGGAAACATAAAATAAAATAAGTCTATATACATATATAGATAAAATACATATAATCCTACTTGTACATAAAAAAGGGAAATTTATTCTTTCATTCCTTTATATTTTTATACCACTGTAAATATCATTTATATTTTACTAAAAATATTAACAGGAATTAAAACCCAAGAAAATACATTAAAATAAAAGAATGTATATAATACATAGACAAAATACCAACATATTATATATCCCTACTTAATTAAGTATACAAATAACATCCTAAAAATATAATATAAATATATTTATGTACATAAAAATAATTTATAAATATATAAAATAAAAGGTTAAAGTAATAACATAAAATATACAAAATAAAAATAAAATAGCTAAATGTACCTATAATTATTCCCTTAAAAATTACCTACTAATAAATAACATCAATAAATAAATAAAAATAATACCAAAATACTACATTAAAAAATGAACATTTTTTATTTTATAAGCAAAAATTAATAAAATCATTTATTGGGTTTAATTAATAAATCTATAATAAGTCAGTCGGTTTTGTCTTCTAGCGCTGACGTGGACCAATCGCAGCATGCCAATAGCTGACCTCTGGTCAACTATCCCTCCAAGCGCCTGCTCCAGTCAGACCCGTCTTCTCCCATGTTTTCTTTCCTTTTCCTCGCATGATCTATCGATCAATCATCCCTGATCTCTTCATACAAACTCATCATTAATCATCCCTACTACATGCCAAACATCTAAATTACGTGTACATAACATGATTTTCTCCCAACAACCCAGTCGATAAGGGTGCTAAGCTTTGCCTATAAATAAAAGCCTCCGACTTTCTTCTCAAATTTGGCCACCATTTTGAGTCTAGGAACCCTCGCCATTGGTCTAAAAGGTCTTCTCGTGATAAGGAAGTCCTCTCGCGGCCATGCGGAGCTCCAGGAGGATGGAGATGCGCCCACGGCCGTCGCCAGCGGCCCTGCTCCCTGAGCCCCCTCAGGTATAAGAGCTGCATTTTAATTATTCTAGGTAGCTTTTAATTCCATCATTTCATTTCAGTGACTACTGATGAATCCATGATTCATTAACATTTCTGTCGCATTTTATCTTAAAACCCTTAACAAATGCATGTAAATAATAATTAATTCTCATTTTTTATAAAAATTCCATTCATGAATAAATATTCACTTTTAAGCATAAAAATCATGTAAATAAATAAAGAACAAAGAAAACGAAAAGAAAGCAGATTGGATATATGTAAATATGTACAATATGACTTAAAAATATAAATATAACTGCAAGGTATATTTATAACCTAACCCACGAGACCAAGTCAGCATGGATTGGTCGACAAACCAATAAGTAGGGGGAGATAAGGAAAGAAAACCCTAAAAATAAATTAAGACACACCTCATGTACATTTCCGCTATTTATCAAATAAATACAAAACTTCAATGAATTTTAATTAATTCATATGTGCATATTTTTCACCAAAATCTTTTCCTAATTATTTCTAAAAAATGTAAATAAAAATATAAAAATAAGTTAAAAATATTACCATGTATATATGCCAAGAAATCCAACCGACAAATTGTCTAAATCTCAACTTCCGAACATCATAACTTCTTCATACGAACTCCAATTTCACTCTACTCACTTTTAAAGTTCATAAAATAATATTCTCTAATTAATAAAGTGGTTTCATGGAATTCCATTTGCAAAAAGTTGGTTTTGGGACCAAATGACAACGGGGTTTCTAGGATATTTATTTTATGTAGAACACCTTATTTACAGTTTTATTAATTTATAATTTCTAATTATTTTCATGATCTTGTAATTTAACCTTAATTTATTTCAGAATTTTTGGAGCTTATTTCAGAATGCACCTCCTCTAGATACTGTCCCCTCCTTCATGATAAAGGACGGGATCCTCCCAATGGTAAAACTTGGCCTTCGCCAGGAAGGTCTCGAGTTTCTGCCTGGGCCAACCTTGTGGAACCGTCTTGGCAACAAGATAGTTCACAATGTCAGCGTACCACGGGAGCGAGGTGATAGCCAAGATCGCCTCATCTGGAAATGTCTCTGAGATAGGTGCGCTGGGCTCAGATTCCTCAAGATTCTCCAATCTGGAGAGATGATCCGCCACCACATTCTTGACTCTAGGCTTGTCCTTAATCTCGATATCAAATTCCTGGAGTAGAAGGATCCATCTGGTGAGACGTGCTTTGGCATCCTTCTTAGCCATTAAGTACCGGATGGCGGTATGATCAGTGTAGATGGTCACTCTAGATCCGAGAATGTAGGATCGATACTTATCAAGAGCAAAGCCTACGACCAGCATCTCTTTCTCAGTCACAGTGTAATTCCGCTGAGCGGCATCCAAGGTCCGGCTGGCGTAGTGAATGGCAAAAGGTAATCCATCCCTCCTCTGTCCAAGCACAGCCCCAACGGCAAAATCTGAAGCGTCTGTCATGATCTCGAATGGGAGAGACCAATCGGGTGGCTGGAGGACAGGAGCTGAAACAACCATATTTTTGAGAGTCTCAAACGATTCAAGACACTTATCGTTGACAACAAACTCGGTGTCTTTTGTCAGCAAGTCAGTCAGCGGTCGGGCAATTCGATTGAAGTCCTGAATGAACCGTCGGTAGAAACCAACATGCCCCAGAAAAGACCGCAACTGACGCAAGTTGGACGGTGGATTGAGTTTTCTGATGATATCCACCTTGGCCAGATCGACCTCCATGCCCCTGTTGGAGACGATATGACCAAGGACCGTCCCTTGAGTCATCATGAAATGACTCTTCTCCCAGGATAAGACAAGATTGACCTCAATGCAGCGCTTGAGCACACGGTCTAGGCAGTCAAGACAAGCGTCGAACCCGTCGCCGTAGACCGAGAAGTCATCCATGAAGACCTCTAAACAGTCACCCACCATGTCCGAGAAGATATACAACATGCACCTTTGGAATGTCGCAGGAGCGTTACATAGACCAAAGGGCATCCATCTGATAGCATAGGTCCCAAACGGACAGGTGAATGTCGTTTTCTCCTGGTCTTCGGGCGCAATGGCCACTTGATTGTATCCAGAGTACCCGTCAAGGAAACAATAATGACTCTTCCCAGCTAGCCGCTCGATAATCTGATCAATGAAGGGTAGCGGGAAGTGATCCTTCTTGGTGGCCTCATTCAATCGTCTGTAGTCCACATAGACCCTCCAAGAAGTGGGCACTCTGGTAGCGATCTCCTCTCCAGACTCGTTGACGACTGTAGTGATACCCGTCTTCTTGGGTACCACATGTAGCGGACTTACCCATTTGGAGTCAGAGATGGGATAGATGAAATCGGCGCTCCACCACCTTGAAATTTCTTTCATAACTACGTCTCGAAGATTCGGGTTCAGCCGTCGTTGGAACTCACGCGACGGCTTAGCGTTATCCTCAAGATAGATGTGGTGAGAGCAAAGATTTGGGCTCAGCCCCTGGAGATCAGCTATACTCCAACCTATCGCCTTGCGGTTTCTTTCAAGAACCTCCATCAGACGAGATTCTTGTTCTCCAGTCAAATCTGCTGAGATAATGACTGGGTACATTTCTGGCTCACCCGCAAGGAATCTGTATGTCATCGACTGCGGTAGAGGCTTCCGTTCTGGACAACTGGGAGGTGGCAGATCTGGCTTTTGATATGTCTGTGTAAATGCTACTAGGTCTGCATGGGAGAACTCTCGCTCTGCATGAATTTCTGACGAAGGGTGGCCTGCTGAATCATCAATAAACGGCACTGGCTCGCACTCTGTCATGGTTGTTGGCTCAGAAGGAATCAGACAAGGCAAATAATTATCAAAGTCATCCCAGTCAATGTCTGAATCCGAGGGATCAGAAGAAGATGAACATGATTGAAATTCATCAACACCACTCATCACAACACTGTCAGCTTCAGATATATCCTCATCCAGGGATGTGCTCTCCCGACTTTCGACTTCCATGAGCTTGAGATACAGTGAATCTGTAGGCAAGGCGAGAGTCGGTGCTACGGGATCTTTCCAGTTGGATTCATCATCAGTCATCTCAAAATCACAAACCTGGTGGATGTCTAGTTCTTCCTCTGTCATCTGCGCTGCTTCACTGGACTGCTCTGAGCACTCTAACTCTCTGGCTCTGGTTTCCTCGATCGTCTCTATTTGTATGGTTTCGCCCTCTACGCGAAAACATACCTTCCCGCTATCATGGTCGTTCACCGCCTTGGCTGTGGCCAAGAATGGACGTCCGAGAATGATGGGGGCATCGGTTACCGACTCAGGGATCTCCATGTCCAACACAACGAAGTCCACGAGGAATTTTAGGCCCTGAATGGTAACGACCACGTCTTTCAATAACCCCTTCAGCCTCTTAGTCGACCTATCAGCAAACTAAAGGACTGTCCTGCTCCTAAGAAGAGGACCAAACTCGAATCGGTCGAGTAAGGCTGCCGGAAGAAGGTTAATTGAAGAGCCGCTGTCTAATAGAGTACGATCAAACTACTGCTCCTGAATCTTGCATCTGACATAGGGAGCTTCTGCATCTGGTCTCTTGGCTGGCAGCTTGTTCTGGATGGTACAACAAGTGGACTAAGTGAGCACATGGATCTGATCTCTGTGGTTCCTCCTCTTCCTGCGAACGGTAGTCTTCTCTTTCAGGTTCTTCTTGAAGAGGGGGATGTGCTCAAGTGCTTCTTGTAGAGTCAGCTGAATATGGAATCTGTCTATCATCTGATTGCCGAACTCTACCTGTTGCTCTTTTTTGGGGTTTTCTCGTTTATTCCCCTTCGCTCGACGGAGTGCCTCAGGGAAGGGGATGGTAGGGGCCTCCTCAGATGGAGGACTAGGAATCGGTCCCTGTGCTTGTGAAGAAGGAGAATCCATACAACAATCATCATTCACCACATATGGATCCGCAATTTGAACAGAAACCTTTCCTTTATTCATATTTTTGTTTTCCTTTTTGTTTCCACAGTCCTTAGGTACAAAATGTGGCAACATCACAGATGGTGGCTCAACAAAAGTAGATGTGGTGGCTTCAACACCACCACTAGCACCGGTCTTCGCGGCATCAGCACCGCGCTCTGGTTCATCATCCAAAATGGTGGCATCAGCACCACCGTCTGCAACTGGTATCACGACGGCATCAACACCGTCGTCCTGGACTCCATCATGGGTGGCATCAACACCATCGTCTTCAACATCATCATTAGCGGTATCAGCACCGCTATTCTGCTCCTCTGGCGCTCCTGGTTCAGCTGATGGTTTTCGCTCAGAAGAGGCGCCGCCGGCTGGCATCCTACCGCTCCTAGTAGTCACAAAATCAGCATCATTGAAAGAATAAGACATATCATTCAAATCGTCACTAGGAGAAGTATCCTCTGTAAACTCTACCTGCTCAGACTTCCTCTTCAGATTGTTCGGATTAGGTTCAATCTGAGCGGGTATGGCGGCCTTCCTTTGATTATTTCTCTCATTTCCTGCCGGAATACATCCATTTCTTGCCTGAAGGATGCTCGCTGTTCGGAAAGCAAGCGGGCAAGATCGTCTAATGCTGGGTTCTCAAAGGTGGGACCTTGAGAACCGGATGGTTGTCCCTGCTGGAAATGGGGTTGCTGCTGCTGCGGTTGATACTGGGGGTGATGGGGATAAGATTGCTGAGGCGGCTGGCGCTGCCTCCACGACTGTCCCTGATAGGCGGGACGAGGACCATTCTGATATTGCTGTTGATGGGCATACTGGGGATGCTGGTGTTGCTGCTGTGGCTGGCTGTTCTGATGTCCTTGGGCAGGGTTCTGCTGTTGGGATGAGGATCCACCATTGCCCCATCGGAATCCGGGGTGATCCCGACGAATCCCGGGCTGAGGGTACCGGTCGTACCATATCCCATTGACTTCCATCAATGGTTCCTGCTCAAAGGAGGGTGGAGGAAGAACGGCCAGTGGCTGCTCCGGCTGATACACCACCATCTGAGTATCCGTAGATGGCGGCTGCGATGGATAGTACGGTAACAATGGAACCGGCTTTGCCTGGATATGGTTCACCTGACGGTATGAAGTAGAGGGCTGGTTGGCATTGCTACTGCTCGGATCAGCACGTGATCTGGGAGGCTGTTGGGACTGAGTTTGTGCCTCCTAGACGCACAAGATCTGCGTCTTCAGATCACTCATGGTCTTGGCAATTTGGTCCATCTGGGCCATGCCTTGCATCTGCTTCTTCTCGAGGATCTCGAGGCGGTCCAGCTTCTCACTAATGATTCCCATATCGGCTGCGGCTGATTCAGCTTGGGCTACGGCAGCTGACACTGTGTTGGGACTGGCATCGATGTGGGCGATCATCTAAAATGATCCCGCTCCTTGCGGGGGCTTCTGCTGTGTGTAGACTCGGGCTTGGGCCATTACTGTGGAATTTTCTGCCATGCCCTCGTAGATGGCCCATACGTCGTCTTCACCCTTGGAAAAATAAGATCCACCGCAAGAGGCGTTCACTAGCCCCTGCAGCTCCGCTGTCAGCCCACAGAAGAAACTCTGCACCAAGTTGGGCTTGGAGATATCGTGATGTGGACACCGGTCGATGAGCTCTCGAAAGCGATCCCATGCTTCATGAAACTACTCGTTTGAGATCATGACGAAGTTGCTGATCATTGCTCTCGCTGTATTGGTCCGGCCGAGAGGGTAGTACTTCTTTAAGTACGTGGTCCAGAGATCTGCCCATGTGTCGACGAACCGCCCAAGGTGTTTGAGCCAATAGGCGGCTCTGTCAACCAAAGAGAATGGAAAGGCGATCATCTTTATGGTGTCCTCAGTCATCAACCGATCATGGATGGTGCTGCATATCATCTCGAATTCCTGGAGGTGGAGGTGAGGCTCTTCGGTCGGCAACCCATGAAACTTGGGTAGAAGCTGGATAGTGTGGGGCCGAAGCTCGAAATCTCCGTGAATGGGCGAGAGTCGGATCCAACGATGAGTGAGGGATGGAACTGGGTTGTGCAATTCCCTCATGATGGTTTGTGGTGGTCTCTCAACGTCTGGATCGCCTCCTCCTGCATCTGGTCCTCCTCCTCCTCCACCGCCACCGCCCCCAGGTCGGTTCTCTCTCATCTGCGCTATCTCTCTCATCAGATCACCCATGAAGGTACCCTGGTCACGGATCTGTCTCTGCATTGTCTCCAGGGATGCTAACAAGGAGTTGTTGATGGCCACCTGATCAATTATGAATGGAGGGTGATCATGGTCATCTGGGTGCTCGCCTCTATCTGCCATCACTGGATTTTCTGAAAAAGCAAAAGAGGCCATCTCAGGTGCTGTTGAATGAGCTGAACTCTGTGATGCACTGAATTCTGAAACAATTGGACTGAGAGAAGGAGAATGGGAAGGGTGGTCGAGGGGGAACAGGGTGGATGTAAACTCAGGCTCGGAGAGCGGACTATCCGAGGTATTCCTAGATGAATGAGGAGGAGTGCTGGATAGCGGTGCCGACAAGGTCGGCCTAAGAGATCTCCGTCCCATCATCTTGATTATTTGGGAAGAGCAGGGAAAATGCAAAAGAAGAAGAGGAATGAGATGCAACAAAATCGCGCACAATTGTGCTGTGTTTTTGATCTTGACCTAAACAAATCTAGCAATCAAACACAAAGCAGGGGTAAGTTCACCAACTCAATACGTGAAGCCGTGAAGGTTCGGCTTTTATCTTGTCAATTTTATCTTGATTCAGGAAGTTATCTTTTCACGAGTCCTTAGAACGCTACACCTAGATGAGAGAGAGTACTGCCAGGAAAGTGTCCCCGTACTTGTCCTCCTCCTGTGTAACATGTAACTTGCGCTTTTTGAGATCCTTGTAACCCTTCCTGGATCCCTACTCAGCCAAAGAAATTGAGGGAGGAAGCCGATAGGCGAAACCGATACTTCGGACCTTGCTCGCAACGGAATCACCCGTGAGCGTGCAAGATCCTACTCGGACGCAGCCGGTGAGACAGACGCACCCGTGAAGGCGTGGCCTAAGCTCTGTACTTCGAACAAGGTCGGCGCTCACACAATAGTGAGTCACCAATGGCGACCAAGCCCTACTCGACTACGTACGATAGTAGCGCCAATACTTCGGAAATCCAGGCGATACACAAGGCAGCCACAAGTTGGGTTTTTGGCTCTAATCCTTACGAAGCGCTCACCTCACTTGGAAGGAGACCTTCCCATGCAACCTGAATACAAGTGAGGGTGTTACTCTCCCCAAGCAATGAATCCAATTACAGATTTTATTTTTGGTCAAGTTTTCTTAGCAGTCCCTTTTTTAATTTTTTTGGTGTTATCGCTTCTTTTGAGTAGATTCAAACAAGCGCCTAACGATTTTTGTATTTTCTTTGTCCTACTTTGTTCCAAAAACATAGGGAGAAAAAAGGCGGAAAAGCCGTGCAAGTCAACACCAAGGTGGAAATCTCACCTTTGTGCCTAAATGATGCATGCAAAGTAAGAAGACTTACAGCGAATCCCAGCTCTCTCCATGCGGAATGCAAAGCAGAATTTGTAAACCTATGCTATATGGCGATATGCAAAATGGAAATCGTCCTAGAGTAGGCAACTTCTAGCGTGAAGAACCACGAGTTAACCACTATCTCTCAATCCTAGTGTCCGGTCTAGGCTCACTCCTCCTCTGCTCAACACATTTGAGTTAGGAGAAAGCGCTTGTGTGGAGTGAGCTCGCGGCGCGCGGATTGATAACCATTGATCAACTACTTAATTAGTCTAAGTCCAACAACGAACTATAGGAGCATGCAAAGATAATTAGTGTGTTTGGACCTATTCTAATCGAATCAAGTAGGACCTACAATCTAAGGGCTCATTCCACAAAAGAAAGGAAAAAGGAAAACAAAACCGGAAAATGACAAGCGAGAAAACGCGATAAAACCGCGGTGAGCCCCCGGGTGAACAAACACCCGGAAATTAGGCCCGGTAGTGTCCAAGAGTCCAAGTGTCCGAGTACCTGTATTATTACAAATTAATGAATCACTCTCTCTCACAAAATAAAATGAAAGCTAAACTAATCACTCTCTCACTCCTCCTGCTCTCTCCTGCCGGCCTGGCTAAAGAAAGGCCGGCTCCGCTTCCCAAGGATGCTCCGAGTCACCTAAGCGATCCGCCTCGCTCCGCGGTCCCTCGCAAGAAGACAAAAGAAGAGTGGTCAGAATATCTCAATCAATATATATATCAAAAATGCAAGAGATAGAAAATAAAGCTATGGTAAACAAGGCAAACACAAGCAAACAAAATATGAGCTACTCGTTGTTGCTCCCCGGCAACGACGCCATTTGATAAACGCAAAATTGAGTGCGGTTATATTAACTCACAAGGCGAGTCATCAGTCGGTGTTTGACCACACAAAATCCTGTATTTAATCAACAATTAAGCCACACTAAAGATCAACAATTAGAAATAAATGTGGAGTTAAAATTTTTTTTAACTCTGCACAAATGGTGTAAAGGACAAGTATGCAGAGAGTTCGAATACAGGGAGCAAGCAGGGTAATTCAAACAATTGTGCTCAAGTGAATGTGTGTGTCAAGTGTCTACACTAAGCAAGCAAGCAAAGGATATTTTTTGTGGGTTTTTAATTTTTAATTTTTTTATTTTAATTTAATTTTTAATTTTGTATTTTGTTTTTTTAATTTTCTGATTTTTATAATTTTATATTTTATATTTTTTTAATTTTCTTTTTGGATATAGGAATTTAAAAGCAATGTAATAAAAGACAAGATGAAGTATTTATAAAAATATGAAAAAATAACCAAAAATTCAGAAATAAAATGTTTTTAATATTTTTAGGATTTTTTAATGTTTTTGTGATTTTTGGGGATTTTTAAGGTGTTTTTGGTATTTTTAAATACTGAAATAACGGAAAACAGTGAAAATTGTGCTGGCTGTGAGTAAAATGGGAGTTAAAAATAGCAAACAGCAACTAAACTTTTTCACACTAATTTTCAAATAAAGAGAACAAAATATAGAACAAACAGAGACTGAGTTTGTATTTTTTGGAGTTTTCTTTGATTTTATATATTTTTTTGAAGTTTTTGAGTGTTTTTAAATTTTTAGTGTTTTTCTTTTGATATTTTTAGTGATTTTTGGACTGACACTAAAATATAGTAAAATAGACACTAGGGATTGTTTTTGGAATTTTTGAAGGTATTTTAATATTTTTTTGGCATTTTCTAAGCTAGACAGTGCATAAAAAGCGTGTTTTTGATTTTTAATAAATATACAAATAAAATAAAATCAAAAACTAAAATGTTGGCGTGTAAGAACAAGTAACCAGGAGCTTAAGTTTAATTTTGTGGAATTTTTAGAGCTAAAATGATGATCTAATTAATTAATACAAAAATCCAAACATTCAACCGGCCTGACAAGGGTATAGATGCAAAATGCGAAATATCTAGGGGCCTAACCGTAATTTTCCTCAAAAATTAACACTTAATAAAATGTTTGCTGGACTATTTACGCAATAGGAAAAACGCACGGGGTGAAATGTCAAAATCCCAGGATCACGCGCGTAGGCACGCGCGCCTGGTGAGGGCGTTTTTGTAATATACAACAAGTCGAAGGGCTCTATTGCAAACTGTCCAGGAACTAATATACTGCAATTAGATGTTTTAGAACCAAAGCCAAATACGCAAACAAACCAGGTCCTTATACAAAATCGCCACGTCACGTGCGTAGCGCACGTGACCTGGCGGGGACAACAATGTAAAACCCAAAAGTTGGGGGGGGGGGGAGACTTGCAAATATTACAAGAAATTCTAAACAGCAGAGGAAGGTCTGTAAGTTACTTAGCAATAATACGAAGTCGTGGGTGCTTGAGCGCAAAACTCCCCACTTATCCACGTGGCATGCGTGGATGCGCGTGGATGTGGGGAGATGAACGGTTGACCCCCCCCAGGCGTGGACGGCCTAGATCAAAGAGGAGGGGGCGAAATCAACGGCACCTGTAGCGCCCCCCTCCCCCTCGTTTTTGTTCTGCACAGGCGCGCACGGCAGCGGCGGCGCGCGGGCGGCGGCGTCCTCCTCCTCCGGCGAGTTGCAAGGTACCTTCCCCCAGATGGTTAGGCGTCAAAATCCAGTACCTGCAAGATGCAAAAAGGGCTCGAGAGCAGTGTCTCGGTCGGGTTGTTCATCCGTGGGGGTAGTGACGGATGGTGGTGGAGATGAACTCGCCGGAGCTTGCTCCGGCGAGGTGGAGGCGGTAGCAAATGGGTGACTTTCTAGCGAAATGGATGATATCTAGGGGTTCCTACTGCTACCAGGATTGAAAATGCGTAAAAGAAAAAGTGACAAAACAGACCTCGAGCCCTAGGAAGGGCGAGGTTGGACCTCACAGCCAAGATGGCCGGAGGTGGAGTGGAAGTCGTCGCCGAGCTAACCAAGCACCTCGACAAGGTGCTGGATCATCCCTCTGTCACAGGGCATCCAGCAGCACGCCCTCGGAGGTATTGGCTCAAGCAAAAATGATTCAAAATCAAATGGGAAGAAGTGGGTTCGGTTTTGAAACTTGGCCGAGGGCGCTCCTTCGACGAGGTGCACGAGGCGCGTCAGAGGTCCAATGCCCAAGGAAAGCTATGGGCGAGTTTGAGGGATGATAGGGGAAGAGAAGTCCAGAAGACACCATCACCAAAGGGTGAAAGGGATGTCCTCGAAAAAAGGGAGAAGTTGGGTCAAAACATATCTCTGACACAACCCAGGTGTTGGGCAGAGAGTTGACCGAGGTCAACTCTCCTAGCCCCCTGGTTGGTCCACGTGGACCAACCAGGAAAAACCTGGAGAAAAAGATTTCTAAAATTATTTTAAAATAGTAAATGGCATTATTTTATTTGGGTTATAAAATAAAAAGTGTTTATAATTTTATAAATTATTTTATTCTGATTTTTAATTATTTTTATGATATTTATTTTTACAAGTTGCTTTTATACCCCTATATAGGTATTTTATTTATATACTTCATTGCTTTATTTTTATTCTATGTATTTTACTTTTATTATTTTTATTTATTATTTTATAAAACTGTATAATACTTTTATATACACAAAGATATTTTTATTGTATTTTTCTGATTTATTTTGTATATTTAATAAATTATAAGAGTATGTTATATAGGTATAGGTATAGGCAGTACATGTATTTTTATTTTGTATTTTCTTTCCATTTTTATTATAGTTTTAATGCACATAATTATTATAAGTAATATTTACAACATTATAAAAAATATAAAAATATAAAAATAATGAATAAATAATAAATTGAATATTTTATTCGGTACACTGTACAACGGGGGTCCAAAACTCAACTTTCAAACCGTAGCTCAGCCAAATGCGAAACCACCGCCATTAAATGGCTTATTTTCTTCTATATACAATTAAAGGTGAGTATGCTGCATTTGGAGTTTTCTTTTGTGAGATACGGGTCTGGGAAGTTGGGATTCTGGATTTTTATTCAGACCATAACTTTTTATCTGTGTATTATTTTTCTGTGAAATCAATTTTGTATTTTTCTTTATAAAATTATCTACAACTTTCGTGTAAAATGTTTCTTTATTTGATGTATAAAAAGTGGAACCAAAAATAGGTCCCAAAATGAATAAAGAATGCATAGAAAATATAGGTATTTTATCTGTATTTCTGACCTTATCTCCCCCTACTTTATTCCTTGTCGACCTATTCATCAAGATGCCTAGGTCTCGGGGGTTTCAGGTCATAAAATATTTACAATATTTTATTCCTTTTCTTTTCTTTATTTATTCTATAATTTTGGCTTTAATTACAACATTTTATACACTATATAAATGCACATGCTTGAATGCTAAGATGCTCTATTTAAGGGTATTTACAGGCATTTGCTAGGGTTTTTGGTGCCAAAATGATAGAATAAAGATGATGAAATGTGGATTCATCAGACCACCACTCCCATGCATGACTCCATTCATGACTGAGATGAGTCAAGATATCACTGAGGAAACTGAGCTTGAAAGTTTGAGTTTGGACTTGATCTATATGATGCCTGAGGATGGGATTTAATGACGGCTTTATAAAACCTGAGTGTCAACATTTTAGCTAGTATGGGACATGTTCTCATGCTATGTCTTGATCTTGACCTAAAGTGCCAGGGTGTGATGGCATTAATTAATAAGTTAATCAGTGTGCATCAATTTTTTTGGTAAAAGCAGTGAAGCTATCCAAAAATAAAGAAAAGAAAGAAATGATGAAAGAAAAGCTCTCACAATACAAAGTCTAAATTCAAAGAGCTTCCACCCAAGTCAAGCGCTCCCAATCATTTTCTAAAGTGTCCACTTGGAACACCGCTATTAGGACTAAGAGTCGGGCTAGCACCCAAAAAGGGCTCTACATCGTAAATGCTACAAGTCTGGGTGTAGAAGGTATATTATATACTCAAAAAGACACACCCCGGTGTACTCCCAGGAAAATAAGTGCAGATGACTCCAATTTCTCTTGACAGACACACTGATTGGCAAAATCTGAATGAAAAATGTGTTGCGTATTGACGCTTGAGAGAATCTTGTTCCAATGATAGGAAGGTAAAATAAGTACACAATCCTATATCCTCCATAATATGGCCTTCCGTCTATCCCCTTGAAGTTTGACAAACTAAAGAGATAGTGGATTGAAGCAAGACTAGATTTATTCCCTAGAGTTGAGAGTTGGGTCCTCAGGAGACCTTCTGAGATTGGAATTTTTTTGGTGATATAATGATTCTACTCTCATGATGTAGTCTACACTAAGCCATACTTCTTATATATAGCTACAATTGCGAGTCTGACAATTAGAGGAGTAGAATTTCTTCTGATTAATACTTGGATCAACTCAGAGTTTTAGGATTCCTAAAAACTAGTGTTCTAGGTCAAATCAAGCCTTGTATACTCACAGGAACACGTTAGGGATCTCACTAATTAAACTAACTCTCTAACAAATTCTTTCTTTATTAGCTCGAGGACGAGCTTTGCTTAAGTATAGGGGGTGACAATCTCAGATTTTTCAGCTTAATTGATTATATTAATCTCTCTTGCTTAAGTTAATCACAAGACTCATTAACTAATTAACACTAATGACTAACTACCGTGTTGTAAATAATTAATATTAATTATAATAGGAAAAAATGGGGCTGCCCCAAGGGGGCAGCCAACATGGCTGCCCCCGCCCCATTTTTCGTCAATTTTTTATTTTTTTTTGTAAAATATCACCATGTATATTCATCCCTATATCCCTCCTATAGGTCATTCGAATTTCGTCAGAAACAGAGACTCCTACGGCCTCCATCGAGATGGTGTCGATTTAAAAAATCCTGTTACCGTTAAAAAATGATTGTCTGGATGGAGGTCACAGGAGTCTCTTTTTCTGACGAAATTCGAATGGCATATAGGAGGGATATATGGATGAATATACATGGTGTTATTTTTCAAAAAAAATAAAAAATTACGAAAATAAGATGGTGGCAGCCATGTTGGCTGCCCCTAGGGGGCAACCACATTTAACCCATTATAATATATTATTATAATCCTATTATGAAATATTTTATGTAGTTATTTCTTATTAAAAATCAAATAAAATTTTATATAAATAAAATAACATAAAATAAAACAAAATCCATAAAAATAATAAAAAGAAAAATAAAGAAATTTGTTTTATATGATTTTTATTTGTATTTAATTTTTATCTATCAGAAATGACCTCTGATCTCTTTGACTTCTACATGAAATTTGTAAATCTCATCAAGATCTACAACTTCTTCACCACTTTTCTTAATTCGCCCTCATCGAGATCTAAAACTTTCATGTTCATCACTTTTCTTGATTCACCCTCTAATTAATTATTATTGATTTTACTCTGATTTATTAATTTTCTTCAAATCCTATTGGACCACGTGGTTCTTCCAAATAGATCCACGTGGCCCGATACCCTCGCATTACTCGCCTCGATCTGAACCATCCAGTCCATTCTTATCAAACGGATCTCAATTTTTTCATCCCACTCATTTGTGGACCGTTGGATCTACAAATCCAACGGTCGAAGTTTATCTTCAACCTCTAGCTTCTTCTGCCAAAGGACACAACCTTTTGGTTTCACTACAACTTCTACCATTTATGTCGGCATCCATATCCGACCACCTTCCTTGAAACTTCCACCAACTTTTTCACATATCATTCCTCCTTCACGCTAACTCATCTAGCTTCTTCAAAACTAACCTAATCATCGGTTTCAGGAGGCTAAAACCTCCATCAAAACTTGTTGCAACCTCTGTCACTTCTTCTTCAAATAACCATCCACCGACCATCTTCTCAGGATGTCCGCCCTTGCGAGAGTTCTTCCCTAGCTTTCTTGCCTCTCCTGCAATAGAGAAGAGACTGAGATCAAGCGAAGACAGGTATTAAGCTTCGGTGAGAACCTTTGTTCCTATACCAAGTTACAACCCAGATCTACGGCTGTTCGAGCTTAGTTCTCTTGCCAAGAACTTTAAGCGAAGATGATGAAGACCCTAGCTTTATCAATCGGCCGAAGATTCAACTCTAATCGATTCTTCTTCAATCTTCAATTCCAGGTTAGTATTTAATCTTCTGTTCTTTTTAGTTTCTTGGATTTATTCCTTAGATACTACAAATCACTTTCTAATCTGAATGATTGCCGACCCTAGCTATTAGTCACTCATTCGCGCATATACCTCCAGTAGATCTCTCCATTTTTACATCTACGTGTCCACCTTGATCATTTCCATGATTTTCTTAGCCAGGAAACCAATTAGGGATCCCTTCCTTCGCCTTGCTCGATCTTTTAATTCCATCCCATATCTATTTCATATTGTTCGCATGGAACTTGTTTGTGGTTTGGACTAACATTACAAGTCGATACAACTTCAATGACCGGAGATTGAGTTCGAACTTGATCTCCAAATTCCTCTTCGGAAAAAATCGCCTCAGCAGAGCACTCAGAAGCATTTCTTATCTTCATCAGCCTTCGATCATCTTCGCGGAACCATCAGGAGGAAGGTACGACCTCCAGAGTCTCAAGTGCAACAATCATTCTAGAATTCGCCGGAGCCTAGTCATAGCACCACCATGCACAGAGGAGGTAGAAGAACATACGAGGAGCAGATAGCGTTGATCTCCCCAAATTGGGCGAGATCCAACGGTCTATGTTGATCCACGTCTCGCATTTCAACCCTCAGGCTCGTGTGCTGAGTCTGTATCCAAGCATCGCGTGGAGCACCAAAGGTAGCCACATGGACTAAGCCTCCATCATCGAGCCTCACCAGGTCACGTGTTTGGCGCACGTAACCGTGTAAATTACAGTGTCTATCATCTAATTTTCCATAATTACAGATAAGCCCTTTTGCCTTTTATGTAATTTACATTTTAGCCCTTGTGAGTTTTCTTATTTACATTTTGGCCCCTGTTTGTCTTTATTTGTAATAATACTTGGAAGTTTTCTTACATATTTGCCCCTGGGTTTATTGTTGGATAACTTTTTATCCTCAAATCCAATTTATGTGATTTTAGTCTCATTTTAAATCTTTTTGACACTCTATCTTTTGGCAAATCTTGTGGATAATTTTGATTTAAAAGTCACACATTTATTGTTCTTTGTTTAATATGCTTGTTGAAACCATGAAACATAATTGGAAAGACACTTTCACTGAACAATTGAATCTTTGAGTTACCTTAATGTTTAATGATCTACTATTAGTTATTTTTAACCACTATCATTAGATCATTAAATGATTTGAACAATTTGATTTCAAGCATCAAGAGAGAAATAAACCTCATAATTTGAGACTTGCATCACTTAGTTGTCTATTTTAAGGCATTAATTAAGTATTCAGTCATTTCAGGGTAATTTTTATGCTTAATCCAAGTAATCCGTCGTGTGTCTAATTACATTGTGCCATCTACATGTTGATTGTGCATTATTGTCTACATTTAATCTAAGTGCATAAAATTGTGTTAAAAATTTATCTCTTTGTGATTTGTGCATTTTCTAAAGATGAATTGCTATCTAAAATATTTGGCCTCTAAATTTAATCAGTAAATTGCTCGCGTCCTTGTGTTCGACCTTGGACTTCCCAGGTTATGAATTAAATATGAGAACCTCGTCATTGAGATTCTTATCGGTTCTATATAACACGCTAATTGCCCGTGATACAACAGATCTCTCTTAATACATGCATTTAACGGTTCATCATATAGGTATAAATATATAATATAGCCTAGTATATATATAAATATATCTATAAATACTCAAAATGCATAAAATAAAATCTTTTTGTCTTTTTTATTTTTAAATTAGTTTTTTGTGATACTAATATCATTTTTTTATAATTTTTTTGTATTTTTAATTAAATAAAAATATGAAAATAGTGATCAATAATAAATATATGGATTGTTTTGGATTTCAAAAATTATAGCTCAAAAAATTCTAAAACTAATTTTAGTGTATAATATGTGCTATAAATAAAATTCAAAAACATAAAATGCATTTTTTTGGATTTTTGAATGATATATATATATATATTAGGGTTAGAGAGGGTTTGTATTTTTTAGTTTTTCATTTGATTTTTTAGTGATTTTTGGTCTGTAAGTGCAAAATACAATAAGGACATAAGAAAAGCTAAGTATAGGTGGGTGCATCGTGTGTGTGTGTATATATATTAAATAACTCCTATTTTGTAGAATTTTTCAAATCATTTTTCTATTTTTTACGGAATTTTTAATGCAAATAGGGAACAAATGAAATGTTTTTGGATTTTTAAAAATAGGAAAATATTTTAGTTTGCCATACAAAAAATATGTGATTTGATAATATTGTAGGCACTTAAAAAATTCCTATAATTTTTAAATGCAAAATGATATTTTTAATGCATGAAATGAAGAAAATAAAAATACAACACTGACAGGGACTGAAATGCAAATAAAAATAAGTAAAAATGCAATTAAAATAAAACTTCAAAGTCTAGGGGTCTCTACGTAAGTTTCCTTGAATAATTAATACATACAATGCTAGTAGGGGTATAAATGCAATTTATAAAACACGGTAGGACATACATGCAAATATCCCAAAAGTTTAGAACTTAAGTACAACTTTATTAGACTAAACATAACACCAAAGCTTATGAGCTCTCTACAAAAAGCCCACCACCTTACGTGTATGTGCACGTGAGGTGACGTGGCAAGGGACCTAAGTACTAATAACAAGAGTACTTGCAAAATATCCAAAAAGTTTTACACTACAAACAATAGTTTATGGACTAGAACTAAAATATACAAAATCAGGAGTAAATATGTAAAATTACCCCTAAAGGCACTGGCCAATGTTTGGATCTCTTCACTTACCATGTGTCAGCTCCTCAACGCTTAATACCGTGGGGCTAGATATCGTGGGATATCTAACGGTCAAAGCGTGGCGTGATCCGATGATGCCTGGAGCTCACCAAGAACAACTCCTGATTAGATAATGAAAGAATTAATTGGAATAACACGTGAAGAACTCTCCTTGGACGAGCTTGGATCTTTACTCGAAGATGACTCTGACCACCTGGGAGGCTCCTAAGTGGCCCAAAATGTTTTAGAAGGAGGTTCACGTCAATTGGTAGCCTCAGAATGGTCTAAGACTCATTGACGAGGTCTTGGAGCTTGAAGAAAGGCGGAGCACCTGAAACTGCTTTGGATGAACACAATTTGACCCAAAAGGGGTGCTTGGCCTCCAGAGCCTGCAAGGAATACACAAGCACACTAAAATGAAGCTTCTAGGGGTCTTATTGAGGTGAGCTGAGGCGGAGTGATGCGTGCGGAGTAGTCTCCGATGAGCGACGGAGTGGAGACTCTGATCTCCTGATCTGAAGGGGATCAGGGTGAATGAGAGGGTGCAGGACATAGAACAGGTGATGGGGAGCGAAATGAGTACGAAACATGGGCCAAAGGACGATTGAGATATGGTGAGAAAGTCGCCAGAGCTCAGCTTCGACAAGCTACGAATTTTTGATTTTACACAAAAATAAGGCAAAACAAAGTGAAATGAAAATCTAACCCAATCTAATCTTCATCATAAGGATTAGAAAAGAAGTAAAGCTAGGGCTCTACCTGTCTGAGTTGGGAGCCTGGTCGGAGCTCCACCACAGAAGAACGACAATGCTCGGATCACCACCTGGAGGTCTTTTCCTCTACTCAAGAAGACTCGGTTGATCACCTGCTGTCACCAGGGAACAGAAACACATATAAATCGAGGGATTTCAAGCCGAAGTGGGATCAAAAATTCAAAATGGGTGGAGGAGATGTATATGTACAAGAGGAGGTTTGACTAGGGTTCCTGATCACAACTTTGAGGAGGTCCTCCAGTGTGAAATGATGATGTGGATAAATCATGGGAGTCAACGACCTAAGCCTGTCAGACGCAGACCTAGGGGAGAGCATGGAGTTGATCGAGGTCAACTTTGACCGCACCCCAATTATTCCACGTAGGACAGAAGAAGACAAAAGAGACTGGAAATTAACTATTAATTTAAATTAAAATAGTAAATTATTTTAGTAATTTTTAGATACAACATAAAAATATTTATTTTTATGTAATATTTTATTATGATTTTTATTCATTTTTACAAGTTAAATTATTGTATATTACTTTTTACAATTATAAATATAGGTATATCTATACAATATGTATTTTATATTTTTTCTATTTTATATTTTAGTATTTTATATACATATTTTTTATATTAAATTAATTACCAATCCAATCAACCAACCAACAAACAATTAGGGTTTGCTTGATATTACTATATAGCATACACTCTCGCAAGTGCATATTATTTTGTATTTTAATAATTAGAGTAACTTGACTTACTCATATCATTCTTTCCTCAAAAATAGATCTACTAGTACACTCGAGTATTGCTGAGAGGGGGTATTTCCTTGACATGCAAGGCGTTAATTAGTAAACCAAGCCTACCATGACTAGACACCTTCACCATTCTGATTGAGAACAATACAAAATAATGCCAATGTACTTGCGGGTTTTATTGATCAACTTTTATGACCGATATTATACTATATTATAATCACTCAGAAATATTAGACATCTTAAAATAAAATTTGATCCTAAATGTTTTTAAGCATATCATGCAACCATAGTTTGCATGTAAAACTTGTCCTACAACTATTGTAGGATAAACTAATATTTTCATGAAATATATATTCAATGGTTAATGATGTTTAATGAATTTCTTTCATAAATATTAGGCATAATAACTAATCAACGTAAATCCATAGTTTTCATGATTTCCATTCAATGATAAACACATTAAGTAAGAAGAATTGATGATCCAATCATCATCCAATCCATCTCCACTAAATATGAAATATGTAGGGAAAACATAGTCTGATTCACATGAAATAAATTCATGGGGTTTGCTGGTTTGATTATATACTTGATCAAAGTGTTTACTTCATGTTGCATGATGGAAAAATAGAAAGCAAAAATAATTTTCTTACAAATCCGTGAATACATGCAAAAACAATTTCGTGGTGGGAACTCTTCTAATCATATTCATGCACTTTTGGTATCAATAATAGGTTATTGCTTTTGTCACATATTTAGACATTTTAAGTACGTTTAATAACCAAAGAATAAGACCAAACAATACACAAATAGTAGGGTTTTATTTTAACGAAAAACCAATTAAAATTTACATCCAATGAAAAATAACGAGTCCTACTCATCCGAAACACAAATCTTATTCACTTAGGGGTTTTTATCATTCAAGACCTTGACCAAGGCACTTATACCACTTGAAATTTATGGGAAAAACCTTAAGCATATCATGGAAGCATGAAGATCGCATCATATGCGATCGGGAGCGACTAGTCACACTAGCTTGGGGCAGCAAATTTAATTTTTTTATACAATGAACCCACATGATCTGAGAACACTTCTTGAATCGTTTCATATAAATCACAAATGAGTTAAAGAAATACCTCTTGAAGTGCGGTTGTGATCGCTAATATCTAAAATAAGAGATTCTCATATCTCAAGTTCAACCTGATGGACGAACTCTTGCGAGCGCGTTGATGAGATACGTCCTTATCGCAATCCAAGATGTTGATCCAAGCGAAGAATCTCCTAATTTGATTTCAAAAATCCAAGCTCTTCTTCATGTGCAAGGAGCATCGATGAAGACGGAAATCCATGGCAGTCGAAGCAGCAATAAGATGACATAGCGACGACGATGATTCTCTCTTGGGCAAGAGGTGGATGAACACTCTTGAGGGAGAGAGGGAGGCATGTATGATAATATGAGAGAGAGATGCAATTCTATTTTATTGTCAAAGAAGAGCTAGGGTTGCCTCTTCTTTTATAATATTTTGGAAGTCCATGGATTACAATCCATGAACAACATAAATCTAATGGTTGAGATAGATTTATGTTTCTTTCAATGACCATGATTTTGTTGTAAAAATACAACTATTAATTAAATTTAATTAAATATATATTGAATAAATCATCAATATAAATTAATTCAATCAGATCAACATACCATAAAGGGTTAGGAAGGACCACCTTGAGTCCTAATTCAAGAGTGATCGTCCACCCTCCTCATTAGGAAGGTGCTTCTCTTTGTCCTATTATATTAGACCTCATATCTCATATAATCCTTAATTATATTAAAAAATGTTTATTGCATATTATTTCCAAAAAAATAATTTCAATTATTTTGTGAAATATCAAGCATGCCATTGCAATTTTGTGAATCATATTCATACACCCAAACTAAAATGTAAATTGCATTTTCAATTATTTGTCCGATGTGAATCCAATTCACATCAACATTTAAATGTAAATGCTATTTACAAATAACGCTCTCTAATATATTATAAATCACATTGATAATATATATCATTAATATAGATAGTGCTACCCACATTATTCATATCCATGATAATCGAATCATATTTAATTATCTTGGATCATCATTCTCATGCATCTAAATAATATGAATCACATTTACATTATTCATGATAATTGAATCACATTTAATTATCCATTTCTCATGCTTGGATACACATTTTCAATGGAATTATTCTTGAACTCTTTCAAGAATAACACACTTTCTCCGTGGATACTTGGAGATAAGGACATGGTGATTGTATGTTCCATGTATAATGACTTGGATATTGAGATCACATCTCAAATCTAGTCTCGAGGACCTCCCAAAGAAGCTTTATCAAATCAAAGCCGTAAATCTGATCTTCTAATTGCATCTGAATAAGATCAATGTCCAACATTTGGACTATGATTAGATTACTTCTCTACCGAGAGGAGTTATTAAAATCCAAACCTCTTTCATCACTCCTTCAGAATGGAAGCATCATTGTTATACAATCGTTTATGATCAAATCACACTTGAGTATTCCTAATACCCGTACATCCTGTATACTGGAAGACCTAAAATAAACCCAAAGTTTTGGATCTTATTTAGACTATTTTCTACAGGGTTTTATAATTAAATTTCTCATTTGATCATTGGGAGTTGGTATCGATCATATACTTTCCAAAAGCATACATCATAATTAGGTATTGATAATATACTTTTCGAAAACATATATCAAACTTACAAATTCAGTCAAGCTTCCAAAGTGAGTTGACCGTGCATGGAATTTGATCCCAATATCTCATGAGTGAACTTCCGGTTCAATAATGAACTTGTACGATCCCTTTAAGAGATGGTATTACTCATATGCCCTTGTATGCACATTAGCTCGCCGGTATATAGACCTTGATTAGATCATCAACCTATCAGTCTTCCAAATGTATATACTCATACATATAGTAACACATCTATCTCTGGTCAGAGGATGCATGCCTATATCGGAACAATATACAACATAGATCTTGGTTATCTCGATCTAGTTAAGTCAACTCTTTGACCTAACTTATCTAACACCTCCGAATCTCTACTCCTATGCAAAGGACCTGCATCAAGAGGTCGGTTAGATATCAACCTTTATAGAATAATTACCATCTTCTTCTCAGACTGGAGATCCTCTCTTAATAATCATTTGATGGTACTTGATGACTCCCCAATCTAACTCTTTAGATATCATCCAAGCACCAACCTCTATGATTCAACATTTGAATCAATAGCTGTATGATCATTAAGATGGCCTTGGCACACAATCCTGATTGTACTAACGGACCTATTATGCAAATTAATTACTCTTCATTTCAGATCAAAGAATGATTTGTAATAACATTTATTGCATAATGGATGGCCGTGGGCTTGCATGTCCAACAATAAGCTATAGCTTGATGAGTCAGTAGAGTCAATGGATGGCATCCTTTTTTAGAGAAACATGGTGGCACATGAGTCAAGAAAAAATCTACTATATTCTATCCCATGGCGGGATCAAAAAAGAATTATTAGTTAAAGTGTTCTACCATATTATTTCTTTTTTCTTTGGTTGTTACCACATAATAATTTATTACACTAGAGAAACTCCATTTTAGCTAGCAGCTGCCTCATGTGTTTCAATAATAGTGAAAGATAAAAACGACTCTTTATTGATTGTCCATTTACCAAATAAGTTATATATCTAATAAATATCGCTAATTGCGATACTTACTATAAAACTTCTTTCATAATACTGATGGTTTCTCGAATTCAATCTCATATTGGTATATAAAATCCAAGAGGGCATCAACCTAGTAGTTTAGTAGTTGATCTGGAGGGAACATTGCTCGATAACCTTTGAGGGTATCCCTTGTCCAGTTCTTGAAATTGTGGAAGATATGAATTTTTTTCTCCGAGCATTTTAAATGAGCTTAAACACCTTCCAATATATTTGATTGTCCTCCCCCTTTTCTTTTCTTTTCTTTTGTGATTTATAAGCTCTACTTTAATTACAAACTAAGATATCTTATGACTTACAAATTGACGTGCTTGCTTTTTTTCCAGCTCGATGTGCCAACGTAACTCCCTAGTAGTTCACACACTTACTAACATCATGCTCTGGAAAAACCACATGCAGGATGACAAATTCTTGTGGGACGCTGCCAATAGATTATGTGAGGGTAAACTTTTTGGCAGTAAGGAAAAGATGTAGTATTTTCAAAGTTTTCTTTTGGTGTTTTAGGGGAGATGCTCATGTACATCGTTGTATCTAATGATAGGTGTCACATTTTCCATATCAAATTGTAACATCCCAGATTAGTGATGAGTAGGATTTGACGAGGGTCTAATGTTCAAACAAGGTTGAAACACCAGTCGCTGAGGCAATCGCTTGAAAACTTGGATCAGTCAATAATCGACCCACTATGTATGATAAATCAATGCAAACATGTGAGTCAAAATTTATTTTTATTCTATATCTAAAAAATATGTGTATAGTGTATAAGTATGTAGATTATCGTACCACATAGAGCAAACTGCATAGATTGGGAAATTAAGATTAATTAAGCCTAATCAATCCTCATTTTTTGTTATTTTTTGTCTTTTTAGTTTTGAGATTTTTATGGGTATTTTTTAATATTTAATTTTTATGTGATTTTAATTATGCAAATGTTTCTGCAATTTTATAAGAGGAAAGGGAAGCTACTCCATGAAGTAGCTAACCTTAGCTACTTTGCTACTCCATGGACATTTTTTTACCTTTTTTTTGGAAAAATACCACAATGTATTTTCATCACTATATCCATATAATATGTCATTCCAATTTCGTCAGAAATCAAAACTCCTATTCTCTCCATCCAGAACAGGTCGATTACATAAATTCTAAGATCGTTAAAATTACCTATTCTGGATGGAGGACATAGAAGTCTCTATTTCTGATGAAGATGGAATGACATATTAGATGGATATAATGATGAAAGTTCACAATGTTTTTTTCATAAAAAATAAAAATATGATGAAAAATAACCATGGCGTAGCTAAGGTTAGCTACTCCTTAGAGTAGCTTCCCATTCCTCTAATAATATAGATAATAAGAATATAGAGATAATGGAGAGAGATAAAAATACACGAAAGAGAAACGATTTTTTTGAGATTTTTGAATAAGTAAAAAAATCAAAATAAAGGAAACATAATCTTTTTTGTGTTTTAAATATTTTGCAAATGTTATTAGGATTTTAGAGAACTTTAATAATTTTCTGGGGTTTGATAATACTAAAAAGTGTAATAGTGAACAAGTTAAATATCAAAAATAGTTTTGCTTTAAAAAATAGATAGTAGTGCAAAATATTACCAAAAATAATTTTAATATATAATATAAATAATAAAATTGAGATAGAAAAATGTTTTTTTAGATTTTTATTAAATTATGCTAATATTTATAAGGATTTTAAGGTTTTGTGATTTTTAAGATTTTTGTTTTATAATTTTTCGGGTTTTTTTGGATATGTATTAATATATAATGTAATATTAATACCATATTTTTTGGTAGTTTTTGGAAGAGGTTTTATAATTTTTATGGATTTTAATAATCAAATAAGAAGAAAATTCATATTTTTGTATTTTTAATAAATAGGAAAATTCAATAAAATGTCATACAAAAAATATATGTTGTCAAGCAATGTTCGTGGCACTTAATTAAAATTTCCTGTAATTTTTAGAGTAATAAGATATTTATTAATACAAAAATACATAAAATTAAAATTCTAAACTGGTAGGGACCTAATTGGAATTTATTGAAACTTAAAGTTCTTTTAGTAACTAGTCTAGAAATTATATGGGCATATATACAATTACCCGAAAAGCGCCTCATGTGGGACATCACATGAGGGGATGTAGATTGGACTAGAATGTAAATAGAATAAAGCTTCAGGTCCTTCGTACAATTTATACAAAAATTATATATCTACCATCGAAAGATTAAACACTAAAAAATAATACAAAAAGAAGGGGGCTAAATGTGAAAATTACCCCTACAATGCACGATCGGATGACTTGGATCTTCCTACTTAAACACATCCAACAAACCAGACGGAGCTATACCCCTTGTAAATGAAGGGGACCTATTAGATCCAACCTTGATCTGACGGTGGAGGATGGGCTTGATCCAATGGCTACTGAAGACCTGGAGGTGCGCTTAATATTAGATAATGGCAAAGGGCGGAGGAAGAACATGGGAGAAATATCGTGCCAGTCGACTTCGATCAACGTTAGCTCATGACTCTAAAGGTATTTCATGCTGCTCTGATGCTCTTTAAGTTCCAGAAAGGATTCCACAATAGTTGGTACTTTAATAGGGTCTAGGACCCATCAATGAGGTCTTAGAGCGCTCGTGGAAGTTCAGGGACCTGGAATGCTATGTGTTGCTCAAAATCGACCCTCGGAGGGTCTCCTTTCTACTCTATCCTGCATGAAGATCAGGGGGGGGGGAGACGAACAAATGGGCCCTTTGTTAGGCAGAGTGAGGTGGAGATGTGTCGCGGTAGAGATATACGAAGACACGGTGGAGATGGACACCTGATTTCCTGATTGAAGTACGATCAGGTTGAATGGAAGGGATCTAAATGAAGTAGAAGTGAAGGGAAGAAGGTGGTTTTATGTCTGGAATGTAGGATGGTGAACGATGGTTGGAGCTCTAAGCTCCGACGTACCATAAACATAAAATCTAAGGTAAAACAACACATCAAATATCAAATAAAATATGAAATTAAAATTTCAAAAAAATGCGACAAGAAAATACCTATCCTAAATCTCGACAGGGTTGTAGGAATCCTGGAGATGTTGTCATTGGAGTGAAGCTTCGAGCTTCGAGATCAACGTCAAAAGTCCCTTTCTCCACGCCGCTGAATGACGATTCCTCTCCCTGTCATGAAGATGACTCGAGCCTAAGTATTCGTTGAGGTTACAGAGCCCTAATGGTGGATTAAATTCAAAAAGGAGGGCTTAGGTTTTGTTTTATAACCGACATGAAGAGGCATAAAAAATTGGAGAATCGGGCACATCAACAATATGTACAAATGATCTAGAGGGAGATGGTGAATCAAGGAGATGTGATTGTAGAGACGGTGTGAAGAATCGAGCAAAAGGGAGTGGCATGATACCTGTATAATTGGGTAAAGTGTGAGGCTTGAGATGCTCTAACAAGTCAGAGGAGGCAGATGGGTAGTTGACTGGGAAATTAACAAACATGAGACCCCTATTGGTCCACGTAGGACCGATACAGATGAAATAGGGAGAAAAGAATAAATTAATAAAAATAAAATAGCAAATAAACTAATTAAATAAAAGTTAAAATGTAAAAAATATTTATTATTTTGTAAAGTATTTAATATGATTTTTATTTATTTTTATAACATTATTTATTAGGCACAATTATGCACTTTTTGTATATAATGATATAATTAATTATTTTATTTCATTGCATTATATTTAAATACATATTACACGTTTTTATCGTATTTTTATATTTTTGTTTGTATATTTAAATAAATAAATGTATGTACATAATAGGTCTATCACACATATATTTTAATATCCTTTATTTTTTAATGATATTTTTAATGTCTTTATTTATGTTTATTATTTTAATTATGATTTATATATTATATAGATGTATTAAAAAATAAAAGAGGAGTTTAAATGTAAAGAATCATTTATTTGAAGTTTATATAAATGTTCAAAGTACAATGGGGACCCAAAAGCTAACTTTTATATCTTAACTCCAATTTTAATGAAACACTCTTCATTAGATAGATAATTCAGCTTTATGAACAATAAAGGTGAGTTTGATCTATTTTGAGTTCAGATGGAGGATGTATTGGTCACATAAGTTTAGTTTGCGGGTTTTTATCTATGTGTCCCAGTTACGCTGTGCATTATTTTTCTTGGAAATTAATTTTGTATTTTTCTATACATTATTATGTACAAGTTTCAGGTTGAATAAATACTAATTTGAAGTGTGTAAAATGAATAACAAAATAGGTCATAAACAACTATTTTCAGGGTATAAAATTAGGGTTTTGAATGTCTGATCTGTACAGTTTGTTTGCCCTATCTCCCCTACTATGTTTCTGATCGACCAAGTCAATTCTTGACTTAATCTCGAGATTTAGGGTTGGTAAATATATTTGATATTTCCTTCTTTTCTTTCCTTTCCTTTATTCTTTTATTTTGAGTTTAAATACAAGTATTTTGATAATATTTACATGATAATTAATTAATGTTATTCCAAGTCAATTAGTGATATTTACATATATTTTTCTAGGGATTTAACGCCAAAATGAAAGAATAAAGGTTATGAAATGGATATTCACCAATTGGGTATCCAGAACGCTATCGAAAAAAACTGGCCCTGACAATTTGCTAGATTCTAACTCAATTGGACCCGTTGACAACCACCTAAAATATTTTAAGCTCAACTTGTCAAATAGTAATCCCCACCACTTATAACTAACGAATCTATGATTCATCACCTTTATTCTTTCATTTTAGCTAAAATCCTGGTAAAAAACATGTAAATATTTCTTAATTTCCATTAAATAACATTCTAACCACAAATAATAATATTATATATTTAATACTTATTTTATCCAAAATAAAATAATAAAGAGAAAAATGAAAAAATGGAAAAAAGGATGCATATAAAAAATATATAGACTGATCCTAACCCCAAAATCGGGTCAATATTGTTGGTCAACAAAATAAATAATTAGGAGGAGATAAGGATCCTAATTTATAAACATGTCAAAAAACTTAGATCACAAAAATATATTTATACAATTTTCACTTTGTCACCTATTTTATTTATCATCAAGGAAACCTCAAACTAAAATATTTTCTTCATGAAAGTCTTATATATATTAAATTATAAAAATATTAGAAAAATTATTTAATATAAAAATAAAATAATACAATGAACCGAAGAAGATGTGAAAACCGACTTCCACGGTTCATAACTATTTATAGAAAATTCCAAATCGACCAAACTCACTTTTAAACTTAGTTTTATAACTATGACTATTTATTAAAAATATCAAAAAATAGAATAAAATATATGAGTTTTGGCATTTGGGCCCCGTTATCTATACGTACTATGTGTAGAAACTTCCCGACTTTCTTACTAATTATCCTTAATTTCATTTAACTTAATTTCTTTTCTAATGATTTTCTAAAAATTAATAGAAAAAATATAACTTAAGTTAAAATGCTAATAAAACTTGAAGCCATGAAGCCATGACCTAAATTTTCTGGACCTCGTAACTCGGCCATATGGACTCTGAATTGGACGTAATCACTTTTAAAGTTCGTTTTATAGAAATTATCTACCAAATGACATTGATTTCTCTATAATCAGACTTAATATGTAAAATATGGGTTTTGGGACCCTGTTGGTATAAATTGTACAATATATCTTAAACTTATTTTATTTTAGTTTTGTTTTTTCTTATATTTTTACATATTTATTAATTCTTTACTACTAAATTAAAATAAATAATTTTTTTTATTTTTTTATTGAATGATTAGTTAGTTATTTATTTAACTATTTATTTAATTATTTAACTAAATATTTAATTTAATTATTAATTTAATCATTTGCTTAATTATTTTTTAAAATTTATTTTTATTTTTTATTTCTCTCTCTTCCTTTCCCTTTTCTATCTCCTGCGACTTCCTCTTCCCCAGAATTCGCTGCCACATCCCTCTTCTCCTCCTCAGGTCGCCAACATCCCAACGCCCCGGTCATTAGGCCGGTATCTCCAACCACCTCCGGCAACTAGATCCCTACACCGGTGACTGGAACCTTTTTCTTGGTCAACATGATTCCTCTCATATATCTACTCACACACACACACATGCACACACATTCACAAACACACACACACACAACACAACACACACACACACACACACACACACACACACACACACACACACACACACATGCGTGCGCGCGCGCGCACACACACACTCACACACACACACACACATACACACCTCGATTCCCCCAGAGCTGATTATCTGCCATTTGTTCCTTTCTTTCTCCACGGTCGTTGAGAGCAAGTTCGGTGACAACAGACACCCCCCGAGCTGTGGTCGAAGTTGTCAAAGGTCGAGTGAGCGAGATCAACTCGCTGGTGTGGAAGCTCCGCTCCACTGCGCTAAGTCTCCCTGTCACCGCGCATTGTAGGACACGATTATCTGGAGTTTCTCTCCAGATCCCCAGGTGATTTCATCCGTCTTCCTAGGTTAGGTTCCCCCCTTCTGCTCCTCCTTCCATTCTCTCCTCAATCCCTCCATATTCCCTCAATTCCCCCTCAATCTCTATTCTTCTGAGTTTTTCACGTTGATTTTAGCACAAAACTACCGTAGATTCCATCACACTCTTAAATCCCACCAATTTCTATTCTACCCCTTCATATCTGAACCCTTCAGTCACGATCGGTGGCTAGAGACCTCGAGCTTTGTCCTCCGCCGTCGCTAGCTCTTCTGCTCACCATTTTCTATTTCCTGTTATAGTCCGAGCTTCCGTGCTTGAGATGTGATCGTGTTATTGCAGGAACGATGATCTGAGTACAGTAACAAAGACGAGTGAACACTTGGAGATAAAAGCATATAGGAGATCGGAGACCACATCATTTTTGTGCTGCGCGAGTCACCTTTCATTTACGAAGCTAGACTTGATCGAGCTTCATCGGAACACCTTCATGCCCGGACCTCCTCCAAACCAAACCTCTTCAAGCAACTTCTTCTTCATGATTTCAGACCGAGCACTACAGCCAAACATCCACATTTGTAGGTGATCCATCCTTGATTCTTCTATTCGAGAAACACTGCTAGGGAGCGAGTCCGATCAGCCACTGCCGCCTATAGAAAATTGGGAAAGAATTCACGTTGCAGCTGGCGTCAGATGAGATTAAGAGGAATGCTTCAGATCCATTGATCGAACACTAATTCTAGACCGATGGATTGTATCCACGGATCGGCGTTCCAGAGAGAGACACGTGTCAAGGCCAGAACGCTACCGCTCCACTGCTTGGGGACAGCACGTGCCTCGAATGTGAGGTGAAAAATATCAGGAATTATTGCACACACACCCTCGTATTTTTGTTATAACAACCAGATCTAGGGACCGTGGAGATCACATGCCCAACACATGAAGACCGGGCTTTTTGCGCAAGCACGCTCCATATTTTCTAACATTTCGCTCATTCCCCTTTGTTTCCAGAAAATCACAAAATACACCTATACTGTACAAAGACCATACACATTATAATAAATAATAAATAAGAATACAATATATAAAACAAAAATAAAAAGATTCTCTATTTTAAATAAATCTTTTAAAATTTTAAAATAGAACAAACTTTAAAAATCATAAAAAAAATAAAAAACACTATTAAAAATCCTATAAAAATTACCTTTGTTATATTTTACTATATTTATCGTATTTTTATATTTTGTTTGTATATTTAAATAAATAAATGTATGTACATAATAGGTCTATCACACATATATTTTAATATCCTTTATTTGTTTAATGATATTTTTAATGTATTTATTTATGTTTATTATTTTAATTATGATTTATATATTATATAGACGTATTAGAAAATAAAAGAAGAGTTTAAATGTAAAGAATCATTTATTTGAAGTTTATATACATTTTCAAAGTACAATGGGGACCCAGAAGCTAAGTTTTATATCTTAACTCCAATTTTAATGAAACAATCTTCATTAGATAGATAATTCAGTTTTATGAACAATAAAGGTGAGTTTGATCTATTTTGAGTTCATATGGAGGATATATTGGTCACATAAGTTTAGTTTGCGGGTTTTTATTTATGTGTCCCAGTTACGCTGTGCATTATTTTTCTTGGAAATTAATTTTGTATTTTTCTATATATTATTATGCACAAGTTTCAGGTTGAATAAATACTAATTTGAAATGTGTAAAATGAATAACAAAATAGGTCATAAACACCTATTTTCATAGTATAAAATTATGGTTTTGAATGTCTGATCTGTAAAATTTGTTTGCCCTATCTCCCCCTAATTATTTCTGATCGACCAAGTCAATTCTTGACTTAGTCTCGAGATTTAGGGTTGGTAAATATCTTTGATATTTTCTTCTTTTTCTTTCCTTTCCTTTGTTCTTTTATTTTGAGTTTAAAAACAAGTATTTTGATAATATTTACATGATAATTAATTAATGTTATTCCAAGCCAATTAGTGATATTTACATATTTTCTAGGGATTTAAGGCCAAAATGAAAGAATAAAGGTTATGAAATGGATATTCACCAATTGGGTATCCAGAACGTTATTAAAAAAACCAGCCCTGACAATTTGCTAGATTCTAACTCAATTGGACCCGTTGACAACTACCTAAAATATTTTAAGCTCAAGTTGTCAAATAGTAATCCCCACCACTTATAACTAACGAATCTATGATTCATCACCTTTATTCTTTCATTTTAGCTAAAATCCTGGGTAAAATACATGTAAATATTTATTAATTTCCATTAATTAACATTCTAACCACAAATATTAATATTATATATTTAATACTTATTTTATCCAAAATAAAATAATAAAGAGAAAAATGAAAAATAAAGGAAAAAATGATGCATATAAAAAAATATATAGATTGATCCTAACCCCAAAACCGGGTCAATATTGTTGGTCGAAAAAATAAAAAAGTAGAAGGAGATAAGGATCCTAATTTATAAACATGTCAAAAAACTTAGATCAAAAAAATATATTTATACAATTTTCACTTTATCACCTATTTTATTTATCATTAAGGAAACCTCAAACTAAAATATTTTCTTCACAAAAGTCTTATAAATATATATATATATTAAATTATAAAAATATTAGAAAAATTATTTAATATAAAAATAAAATAATACAATGAACCGAAGAAGCCGTGAAAACTGACTTCCAAGGTTCATAACTATTTATAGAAAATTCCAAATCGACCAAACTCACTTTTAAACTTAGTTTTAAAACTATGACTATTTATTAAAAATATCAAAAAAATAGAATAAAACATATGAGTTTTGGCATTTGGGCCCCGTTATCTATACGTACTTTGTGTAGAAACTTCCCGACTTTCTTATTAATTATCCTTAATTTCATTTAACTTAATTTCTTTCCTAATTATTTTCTAAAAGTCAATAGAAAAAATATAACTTAAGTTAAAATGCTAATAAATCTTGAAGCCATGAAGCCATGACCTAAATTTTCTGGAGCTCGTAACTCGGCCATATGGACTCTGAATTGGACGTAATCACTTTTAAAGTTCATTTTATAGAAATTATCTACCAAATGACATTGATTTCTCTAAAATCAGAGTTAATATGTAAAATGTGGGTTTTGGGACCCTGTTGGTATAAATTGTACAATATATCTTAATCTTATTTTATTTTAGTTTTGTTTTTTTCTTATATTTTTACATATTTATTAATTCTTTACTACTAAATTAAAATAAGTAAAGATTTATTTATTTTTTATTGAATTATTAATTAGTTATTTATTTAACTATTTTTTAATTATTTAATTAAATATTTCATTTAATTATTAATTTAATTATTTGCTTAATTATTTTTTAAAATTTATTTTGTTTTTATTTATTTTTTATTTCTCTCTTCCTTTCCCTTTTCTATCTCCCGCGACTTCTTCTTCCCCAGAATTCGCTGCCACATCCCTCTTCTCCTCCTCAGGCCGCCAACCTCCCAACGCCCTGGTCATTAGGCCGGTATCTCCAACCACCTCCGGCCACTAGACCCCTACACCGGTGACTGGAATCTTTTTCTTGGTCAACACGATTCCTCTCATATATCTACACACACATACACACACATTCACACACACACACACATACATGCATGCGCGTGCGCGCGCGCACACACACACACACACACACTCACACACATACACACCTCGATTCCCCTAGAGCTGATTATCTGCCATTTGCTCCTTTCTTTCTCCACGGTTGTTGAGAGCAAGTTCTGTGACAACAAACGCCCCCCGAGCTGTGGTCGAAGTTGTCAAAGGTCGAGTGAGCGAGATCAACTCGCTGGTGTAGAAGCTCCGCTCCACTGCGCTAAGTCTCCCTGTCACCGTGCATTGTAGGCTACGATTATCTGGAGTTTCTCTCCAGATTCCCAGGTGATTTCATCCGTCTTCTAGGTTAGGTTCCCCCCTTCTGCTCCTCCTTCCATTCTCTCCTCGATCCCTCCATATTCCCTCAATTCCTCCTCAATCTTTGTTCTTCCGAGTTTTTCACGTTGATTTTAACATAAAACTTCCGTCGATTCCACTCTTAAATCCCACCAATTTCTATTCTACCCCTTCATATCTGAACCCTTCGGTCACAATCGGTGGCTGGAGACCTCGAGCTTTGTCCTCCGCTGCCGCTAGCTCTTCTGCTCACCATTTTCTGTTTCCTGTTATAGTCCGAGCTTCCATGCTTGAGATGTGATCATGTTATTGTAGGAATGATGATCTGAGTACAGTAACAAAGACGAGTGAACACTTGGAGATAGAAGCATATAGGAGATCGGAGACCACATCATTTTCGAGCTGCGCGAGTCACCTTTCATTCACGGAGCTAGACTTGATCGAGCTTCATCGGAGCACCTTCACGCCTGGACCTCCTCCAAACCTATTCAAGCAACTTATTCTTCATGATTTCAGGCCGAGCACTACAGCCAAACATCCACATTTGTAGGTGATCCATCCTTGATTCTTCTATTCGAGAACCACTGTTAGGGAGCGAGTCCGATCAGCCACTGCCACCAGTAGAAAATTGGGAAAGAATTCACGTTGCAGCTGGCGTCAAATGAGATTAAGAGGAATGCTTCAGATCAATTGATCGAACACTAATTCAAACCGACGGATTGTATCCATGGATCGAGGCTCCAGAGAGAGACATGCGTCAAGGCCAGAACGCTACCGCTCCACCGCTTGGGGACAGCACGTGCCTCGCACGTGAGGTGAAAAATATCAGGAATTATTGCACACACACCCTCGGATTTCTGTTATAACAACCAGATCTAGGAACCGTGGAGATCACATGCCCAACACATGAAGACCGGGCTTTTTGTGCAAGCACGCTCCATATTTTCTGACATTTCGCTCATTCCCCCCTGTTTCCAGAAAATCACAAAACACCCTATACTGTACAAAGACCATACATATTATAATAAATAATAAATAAGAATACAATATCTAAAACAAAAATAAAAAGATTCTCTATTTTAAATAAATCTTTTAAAATTTTAAAAATAGAACAAACTTTAAAAATCATAAAAAATATAAAAAGCCACTATTAAAAATCCAATAAAAATTACCTTTATTATATTTTACTATATTTATCATATTAAACTAAAAACAAAATAAAAATTGAATATTAAACCAATAACTAATTCAATAAAAATCCTAAAAATACGTACAATATATCATTTTGAAGATGTTTTCATCAACTTTCTAATAGAAATACATTAAAAATATTTTTTTAATATTTTCTGATTTTAAAAAATACAAATAAACATCTGTTTTCAAATATAAATTAGTTTTCAACATTAAAAACGAAATAAAAATAATAAAACAATTTCAAAAAAATTAAATAAAAATCATAAAACACTTAAAACACATAAATATCACAAAATAAAATAAAAATATAAAATCACAAAATCTATACCTATAATCTTTCATAGGTATATAAAATCATAAAAATAATATAAAATTCACTGGAATCAAATAAAAATTTAGAAAAATCCTTAAAAATAAATAAAAATTAGGAAACCAATAAAACCTTAGTTTTCTATAATTTTACCCTAGTTTCTAACAGTATAAAAATTAGGAAACCAATAAAACCATAGTTTTCTATAATTATACCCTAGTTTCTAATAGTTTGCCTCCCTGAGTTCGACATTCATGTACTTGACACTATACACATCTAGTTTAGGAGTATAGATAAAATAAAAATAAATTTTCCAGTAAAATTACACAACCGACACACCGACGATAGTTTCTTCTTTAGAGCTATCATGTTGGGTAGTTTTTTAGACGGCGTCGTTGCCGGGGGGGGCATCTCTAGGGTAGATCGTAGAACCTTAGGATTAGGGTTTCTTCGTTTCCTTTTTGCCATCTTATTTTTCTCGCATTTTTTACTTCACAACTTTCTATTTCAGATTGCAACACATGATTTGAGCAGCACAACTGAGAACCAGAAAGACATTTTTTTCACTTTTTTTGTATTTACCTTTATAAAAAGATAAAGGGCATTTGCTCGTTTTTCTGTTTTGCAGAAGGGACCCCGTAAGGGCATCCCGACTTGTACAATCTCTCTCTTCTTCTCAGGGTCTATTTCACTGAGTGTCATGCACTTGGGGGAATGGGGCACCCATCATGGATTTTTCGCATCGTGATTTCTCAACGTTTTCTGTGACCTTTCCGAGGCTAGGTGCTTGTCTAGGATTTTTTGATTTTACTTTGTCAGCGCTTCCATAGTTATCATTAGGATGCGATCTAGTTGTATGCTTGTTCACCTAGGTCAAAAATAAGAAAAGAAAATCGCTAGATGTTTTCTTGAAAAGACTCAACAAAAGTGATAACTCGAAAATAAATCAGGGGCTGCTAACTATATATGACTTAAAATTAAACGTAACAGACCCCATGTTTTTTGGGAGGGCAATCCCCAACGAATGACTGGCATGTACTTTCCAGAATTATGAGTGAGGGACGACCTATAAGGATAGAACCTAAGCTTGAATTTTGGGAAGACTACTGATATGGCAGTCGGTTGCTCTACTCTTCAGTGAGGACTCTCGGGTTGCCAGAAATGGTCCGGATTTCCTTAGCAGCATGTGAGGTTTAGAGGACACTGCGGAAGGCTCCATCCTCAAGTAAAATAGGTAGCCAGAAATGGTCCATTACTTACTCCCATACTAGCTGAAAGTAGGTAATTAACTGTTCGGACGTGGGATAGTCTTCCAGTTCAAGCACCTATCAGCTCACGTAATTTGTGAAAAGACTTGCTTTGCCAATAAACCCTAAAATTTAAAAGATTAACGACCGAACTTTTACGGCCATCATCGAGTGGAGTTGGTGAATCCAGGGTTTCCTTTATGTTTGATTCTGTGGTGTGAGTCTATATCTTGCAGATCTCTATCAATCAATCACCTTGTTTATCAAGATGATGGGTAGGCGATCGCTTCGGTCGACTCTGTCTGATACTCTCTCCCGCAAACCTGCCCATCCATCTAGATCGGTTAGGGATATACCTCTCCCCAAACCGAAGTATCATCGCATTTCCTCTTCCAAGTGTGACTCTAACCCTAGAAGCTCTCTTTCCTCTCCATCTTTTTCTCATTCTTTATCATCATTACCCTCGGTTCTAGAAAACCTTCTTCTATATCCACAATTGCATATTGACCAGGATGAACCTGATCTAGATTCTTTCTCCTTTCTAGAAGACATGGCTGGAAAAGGACCGCAACAACCACAAACTATTTCAGTAGTGATAGATCAAGCTGCAATCGACAATGGTCTCCTAGCATCCCTAGAGACAATGCAAAATCAAACAAGGGAGCAGGGGAGACTGATGAAAGACGTCCGAGATAAGCTGACATAACTGAGAGCCCAACGAGAGACTCCTGATGTTGAGATCCCAGGAGATGAGGGGGTTGGACAAAATGGACTAGAGAGACCTCCACTTGATCCGAACCACATGATGAAGCAACTCTACAACACTGGAGCTACTACCACTCACCGGTGGATCCGTATTCCTACCATCAATGGCAATTTTGAGCTCTGACCATAGACCATTCAGTTGCTACCCAAATTTCACGGTCTGTCTATGAGGAGCCGCATCTGTACCTACATGAATTCGAGTTTATCTGTAGTACGGTGCATGATCTATATGTGCACGAGGACACGATCAAACTAATCACGTTTCTATTCTCCCTCGTGGATGAAGTGGCCTACTGGCTGAAGCACTTGGGGAGATACGTTTCGACGTTTGGGAGCAGTTGAGAACAAAATATATGAACAAGTACTACCCACTTGGTCGTACGAATGCTGCCCGAGTCTGATAAGAAACTTCACCATGATCGGGAACGAGCAGTTCCACGAGGCATGGGATAGATTCTGAGAGCTCATAGATAGGTGTCCCCACCATGATACCTCGAAGCCAAACCTAGTTCAGAGCTTCTTTTATGGGCTGACACCATAATTACAGGGACTGGTGAACACTTCCTGTGGTGGATCGTACTTTTCGAAACATGAAGACCAAGTCTGGGCCATCTACGAGGAGATGGTTGAGAAATACACTACGATGTCCTAGACCAGGTTCTACACTCGGACAAAGCTACCAACCTACCACCAACATTACCGAGTGGTACACATCAAAGGGACTCCTTCTTCTGCCATTTCTTCTCATTCCGAATCCTCATCAGTTGATATGTGGATTATCTGCTAGAAGTTGGATCGTATTGAGATCATAGAGAAAAAGTGCCAGAAGTTGGACAAGCTTGATAAAATTGTCGAGCTTGAGAGATGCCTTTGTGATTTGAAGACACAAATCATGTCCTTCAACATATACCATGTGCACTCTGAGCCGACTCATTAGTCTCCATCTTACCAGTAGAACCCGCAAACACCATCATATGACACCTAGATGGTGGTGTATCAGAGTGATCAGCCTCTAGCTTCGATTCCCCCTACATATTCTGAGATGCCTGGACCATTGATTGAGGTCAATGGGATATGATACAACTAGCAACAACCATGAGTCCGTTGCAATCATCTTGGTTTCCGTTGGTCTTTCGGAGGTGCCTCTTCCCAACAATCACAAGCAAAGATGGGGAAGAATCGAGAACAACAACAACATTTCGGTCCTCGCCAGTACCAGCCAACTCAGTCGAGAAAGAACACATATCCATCTCAATATCAACAGTCTTACCCTCCACAGCAGCAACCAACTCCACAATAACCTCAGGTGCATCGAGATGACTCATCCGGGTCTCATGGTCCCTTCCATGATAACTTCGTTCTAGAGTATCTCGCTAGTTTGATAGCCGACCAGTATGTCGCATTTTTAAGAGAAATGGATGCATTTAAAAACCATGTTACTGATCTAGTCAAAGGGAAGTCTGCTAGTCCTTCTCAGATCGAGCCAAACCAAATAGTCCGAAGAAAAAGTATGAGCATGTACACTTAACATAACCTACCCTCTAGTCGCAGATATTTTTAGATGACTATCTTCATTATGATGAAGCTGACTTTATTTCTCTTAGGAGTGGTAGGATACCCACAGAAGGAGACTTAAATAGGATCGAGGAAGAAACACCTGATGATACAAGCGAGCCTGTTGAGCCTGATGATGGCGATGCTGATGCCTCCTATCCCTTTAAGGACGTATGCAGTAGTGCTGTTGCCACCAGAACCGACGAGAAATAACCAGAGTCTGTTACTGATACAGCTACTTTACCATTCTTCTTGTACAATGATGGTGATTGAAAAAAACAAAAAAAATTACAAAAGAGAAAATCCAAAAAGAGAAATAAAGAGAAGGCAATTGATCATTCTAGATCTCATGAGTCTTCTTCTGATCATTTGCAAGGAGCAAGTCTACGTTTTACAAAAAAAACTTCTTCTTGTTCTTCTGATCCTCCTATTGTATAGACTAACAAGGAGGACGCACAAATTCCTTTTCCCCAAGCACTCCACTTGGAAAAAGGAAATAAAAAACAAAATACCAAAAAAAATCAGATGAATGATCTGATAAAGAGATGCTAGACAAGTTCACCATCCGGCTTACTCTTTCGGAAGCCTTGGCACACATCCCTCTTTTGCAAACAGGTATCAAAGAGCGAACCATAGACCGCCGAAAGAAAAGACAACACAATCATTATTCAGAAGTCTATGTGCTGACCAAGGATACATGCCACGCTATCCAGAATCGTCTCCCACCCAAGTGATTAGACATGAGAGCGTCGTATATTAGATGTGAGATTCTCGATCAGACTTTTAATCGTACTCTTTTAGATAACAGATTGTCAATTAATCTCCTTCCTTCTTCCTTACTCGACAAGTTCGAGTTCAGACCTCTATGACCATGCAAGACTGTCTTATAGTTTGCTGATAGATCGGTCAAGAGGCCTAAGGGATTAATTGAGTATGTTATCGTTACCATTCAGGGTTTGAAATTCCCCATGGACTTCATCATGTTAGACATGGTGGTCCCTGAATGTGTGACTGATACCCCGATCATATTAGGACGACCATTTCTGGCGTCAACTAAGGCCATTTCCGATTATGGTACTGGGAAGGTGTACTTTTGCATCTAGGGTGAAAGTATCCATATAGAGACAATCCATGACCTAAAAGCCAAATTAACAGAGTCAGAGGAAATATCTGATGATGATGAGACTGATAGTCATAAAGACTGTGATTTGTACAGACTGGCGATGAAGAAGTTTGGGCCGAGCCGAGCACACAATCTTTCATCGTGCTTTTAGGAGAGTTTGAGATTTAGATATTATTTGATGGGAGGTTGAAGAGCACAATCTTAGAGCCGATTAGTGACAAGGGTAATGGAGACGATTCTGGAACTTTTTCGTATCATTGTAATATTTTCAATCCCTCCGAGTGCGAAGTGAATGATCAGATCTGTCAGTCAGTTATAGATCAATCAGATTCAGAAGATGATGATTGACAGTGTTTCACCGAGTTCCTTTCATTTCAAACTTCATCCGAAGAGCCTACAGCCAGCCTGGAGATTGAGCCTGTTCAGAATATCCAGCTATTAGATGAGCAGTCTCCAGATGATTCTGAGTTAGAGTAGGATGAGCTTATGCATACCGACCTAGTAGCCTATACCCATGCCCTAGTCAGACCAGCTCTCCATGTTCCTTCTCCCCCAGAGCTAAAACCGTTACCTCACAACATGAAATTCTGATTCCTTACTGGAGAGCCTAAAATGTTTCCGGTCATCATCACATCTGATATGACCGAAGATCAAGAATCCCATCTGATGGAGATTCTTGAAAAGAATTGTAATGCAATCAAGTGGTCAGTAGCAAATCTCCATGGGATTAGTCCTGCTCTGTGCTCCCACCACATCTTTCTCGAGGATGACGACAAACCATCTCGTGAGTTTTAGCGCATGCTGAACCCGAATCTTCTAGAGGTGGTTATGAAGGAAATATCCAAGTGGTGGAGCGCCGATTTTATCTATCTCATCTTTAACTCTAAATGGGTTGTCCATTGCATGTGGTACCCAAGAAGATGAGTATCACTATAGTGATAAATGAGGATAGAGAGGAGATCGCTACCTGATTACCGACTTCTTGGCGAGTTTGTGTAGACTAGGAACGATTGAACCAAGCGACCAAGAAGGATCACTTACCACTACCGTTCATTGATCATATTATCGAGAGATTAACCGGGAAGAGCCATTATTGCTTTCTTGATGGATACTCAGGATATAATCAGGTGGCCATCGCACCTGAAGACCAAGAAAAGATGACTTTCACCTACCCGTTCGGAATGTATGCTTTCAAATGGATGCCCTTTGGATTATGTAATGCTCCGTCTACATTTCAAATGTGCATGCTTTCAATTTTCACGGACATGGTGGGCGACTTTTTTGAGGTCTTCATGGATGAATTTTCGATTTATGGTGATAATTTTGTTTCCCGTCTTTCTAGCCTAGACCGCGTGCTTCAGAGGTGCACTGAGGTAAACTTCATTCTTCCTTACGAGAAGAGTCATTTTATGATGACTCAGAGGATGGTCCTTGGTCACATTTCTCCAACAGGGACATGGAGGTGGATCCGTCCAAGGTGGATATCATAAAAAAGCTCAATCTAGCGTGCAATTTGAAGTAGTTACGGTCTTTCCTTGGGCATGCCAGTTTCTACCGACGTTTCATTCAAGACTTCAACAAAATTGTCCGACCGTTATCTAATATTCTAGTGAAAGACATCAAGTTTATTGTTGATGATACGTGTCTTTCAACTTTTAAAACTCTCAAGAACATGGTTTTAGAGGCTCATGTCCTTCAACCATCCGATTGGTCTCTCCCATTCTAGATCATGACAGATGCCTCCAACTTTGCCGTAGGGGCTATTTTGGGATAGAGGAGGGATGTCCTTCCATATGCCATACACTATGCAAGCAAGACTTTGGATTCCGCCCAACAGAATTACACTGTTACAGAGAAAGAAATGCTAGTCGTAGTATATGCCCTAAATAAATTTAGGTCCCACATCTTAGGATCAAAAGTCACACTCTTCACTGACCATACTACCATCAGGTATTTAATGGACAAGAAGGATTCCAAGCTGCATCTGATCAGATGGATCCTTCTACTCCAGGTGTTTGATATCGAGATTAAGGACAAGCCTGGAGTTAAGAATGTGGTGGCGGATCACCTCTCCCAACTAGAATTACTCGAGACTTCTGAGTTTGATACACCAATCACCGAGACCTTTCAAGACGAGGCGATTCTTGTTGTCGCCTCGCTCCCATGGTATGCTAAAATTGTGATCTTTCTTGTTACTAAGAAAGTCCTACAAGGTTGGTCCAGACAAAGACTTAAGACTTTCCTCGCGAAAGCCAGGTCTTACATTTGGGAGGATCTGATCCTTTATCATGAAGGAGCAGATTCTGTTTGACGTTGGTGTATTCCTCAGGAGGAATACCATAGTGTCCTCATATATTGTCATAAATTTGAAGCTGGAGGACACCATTCAGGGAAGTGGGCACCACAGAAGGTGCTTCAATCCGATCTTTAGTGGCTTACGCTCATTGCTGATGCCCATGCATTTATAAAGAGATGTACTGACTTTCAAAGAGTAGGCACTTGTGGACATAGAGACATGATGCCGATGCAGCCGATTCACATCAATGAAGTCTTTGATGCATGGGGTATCGATTTTATGTGCCCATTCCTTAAAAGTCAGGGATTTGATTTTATTCTTCTGATTGTGGATTATGTGAGTCGTTGGGTAGAGGCTATTCATGCTCGAGCCGCTGATGCAAACACGGTCTGTAAGTTCCTGAGAAAGAATATCATTTCATGGTTCGGGGTCCCTCGAGTTATGCTATCAGATGGGGGTAGCCACTTCATCAATGACAAGGTAAGAGCACTTTCTAACGAGTTCGGAACAAACCATCAGGTTGCTACTCCGTATCATCCTCAGATGAATGGTCTATCCGAAGTCTCAAATATAGGGTCAAGATGATCTTACAGAAGGTTGTTCGCTCAGACCGAAAGGAGTGGTCTCCGCTTTTGGACTCAGTTCTTTGGGCATATAGAACATCCTTTAATACTCCATTGGGTACATCTCTCTTTCGACTCGTTTATGGCAAGACATGCCACTTGTTTAAAACAAGCAAAATTCATGGTGGACAGTGAAAGAGATGATTTTTGGACTAATGATGTGGGAGATCAGAAATTGACAGCTCTGGAGAAATTACGAGATGAAGCTTTCACAAGTAGCCTGCATTATAAGAGATGTATGAAAGAATGGCATGATGCTCACATGCTCACATCAACCGTAAGTAGTTTGAGCCCGATCAGAAAGTTTGGCTATTCGATGCGAGACTGAAGCTATTTCCAGGGAAACTTCAGAGCAAATGGAAAGGCATGTATCTTGTGATAAAGGTGTATGACCATGCTAGCATCGATATATCTGAGTTATCCTCTGAGTCCACCTTTCGAGTCAATTGTCAGCGTTTAAAACCTTTCCTTGATCATGAACCGCCGACCATTGAGGTTGCCCTTATTCATTTTGTATAAGATGCGTTCTTCACTTTTTACACTCTGCATCTCATACCTGATTTTCAAGATTAATTTGTATATTTTTTTGATTTTATTTTATTTATCTTCTGTTTGTCTTATGCCCCTAGATTTCACCTAGGATTTTTGATATGCTTAGGATGTACTCTATCCTAAGTATGGGGGGGGGGGTGTACACACTGTGTTAATCAAATCGTTCTATTTTATTACCCCTGTCGGTGCTTATACTTAGGGTGTGATTTACCCTAAGTATGGGGGGGGGGTAATATCGCTCATATCGCTTTTTACTGTTTTCAATTTTTTATCGTCTGCTCTCTCGCTTGCCCTCAACTGTTGATATTCTTCTCTATATTTAGAGATATTTTACCCTAAGTATAGAGGGGACAAGCTGAGTCGTTGATTGTGTACATTTTTTGACCTCGATCATCTTCAGTTTTGAATATGCAATCCTTAGGATTACTTGATCCTAAGTATAGAGGGGATGATTGACTTCTATTCGTTTATTCGTTATTCTTTTCGAGCTGTTGTATTATAGAATACTTTTCACCAATCTATTCTTGGCCCGAGTTATGACTTCCTTTGTCGTTTCTTTGGTCACTATGAGGACATAGTTCATGCTAAGTATAGGACGGTGTCGTAAATATATTCTATATATACTTTAGAAGCCATAACTCGTACTTTATTGTATTTATAATATGGATGTAAAAGTATGGGTGTATATATTTTGGGGTTTTAAAGGCTGAAAGAAAACCATAAATATGACTTAAAAAAATATCTTAAAAATTGTATATAAAAATGTTGTAAATACTTGGTTAAAATCGTAATTATTTAAAATTGTGAATAATAATTCGTATAAAATCTTGTATAAAATTCGTATAATCTTGTATATATAAAATATGTATAAAATTCTTTGTAAAATGTACAAAATTCTTGTAAAAATCATGTAAATTGAATTAATTCACTAGTTCTTTCATAAAGGTCCTAAAAATTAAAAGTTTTTAAACATCAATAAAAATGTGCAAAATTCTTTAAAATTCACATAAAAAGTTTAAGCCAAAAAATCTACTTCATAAAAAAATTTATTGTAATCATTCACATTTTCCAGAACAAGTTTGATTCTTAAACCGAGTGGATCTAAGTCTGAGAGATGGAGCTTGGTTTAGGCCTTAATCCACTTAATTCTAAAGGGACTTTATTAGGAACTGGAATTAAGACTCTTCAGGTCTTTTATACTTAATTCTTTGGGTTCTACGAGATCATGCTCGGAATTCATCTTGAATTTGCCTAAGTAGGACACCTGGTGTCATCCGTTTAACTCTTCTCCATTTGAACCAATTTTGAACTCATGCACTCTACACTTAGCTCAATTTGCATGTGGTTGCGAAGGGCATTCCATTTCAGTGGTGCGTTTCCATCCTTGTCTAGTGGCGCTGACGTCCAAAGACAGGAGAGATTGGGGTTGAAATAAAGCTTTAGATGAGGGAAGGATCTACTAGCATATTTTTTCCAAGATGCTAAAAAATGGACGGAAAAAAAAGATGCTATATCCGTCGGGGCACAAAAGATCTATGTAGTGCAACAATCATTTCTACCAAAAAGAAGCCATACACCAAATACAAATATGACCACAATGGTCCAAGCTTCAGAAAATCATGCATTACCTTAGTGGAGACTTGGCTAAATGGCCAAGCTTCACAAGGAGATGTGATTACACTGATCACACTCCAGTTCTTTTCCCATTCTTCTCACTTCTATCTATACTCGATTGTGGACACAACACGACTTGACCTTAGAAGGAAATACCTCCCTCCTCAAGGATCGAGTAGCTGGTTGAGAGCCCAATGGGAGTGTATAATTGGGATGGGCGATTTCTTCGCTTCTCTAAGCAAGAAGAGCTAACACCCTTCACACACAGTACAAATTGCTTTCAAAGCTGAAAAGTCTGCGTGATGGATGGGTGGATCTGAGCTGGCTGTTGAGGTGAACCTGGATAAGGATTTGTGGAACTTGAGGGCTGTCAAGGTTTTAATCCTAATTCTAATAGAGTCTCATCACACTATTAATCCAAAGGTCTAATCTAAGTTTTAAATTTTGGGTGAAGCGACTTTCTATTTAAAGAAATAATCATGTTATAAGTTCTTTTATTTCTCTTTTTCTTTTTCTTTTTGCTTGCATTTATTTATAGAATAAGTGTTTGCAAAGGACTTGCTAAGGTAAAGTATAGGGGAATGATGAATCTATGATTCAACACCTTTATTCTTTCATTTTGGCTAAAATCCCTGGTGGAATACATGTAAATACTCACTAATTTCCATTAATTAACATTATAACTACAAATATTAATATTATATATTTAACACTTATTTTATTCAAAATAAAATAATAAAGAGAAAATGAAAAATAAAAGACAAAGAAGGATGTATATAAAATATATACAGACTGATCCTAACCCTGAGACCGGGTCAATATTGACTTGATCAACAAAATAAATAAGTAGGAGGAGATAAGGATCCTAATTTATAAAAATGTCAGAAAACCTAGATCACAAAAATATATTTATACATTTTTCACCATGTAAATATTTCACCTATTTTATTTATCATCAAGGAAATCTCAAACCAAATTATTTTCTTCACAAAAGTTGTTTATAAAAGCATATAAAAATATTAGAAAAAATATTTAATATAAAAATAAAATAACACAATGAACCGAAAAAATTGTAAAAGCCGACTCCCAAGGTTCATAACTATTTATAGACAACTCCAAATCAACCAAACTCACTTTTAAACTTAGTTTTATAACTACTATTATTTATTAAAAATAAAAAAATATTAAAATAAAAAGGATTAGTTTTGACGTTTGGGCTATTAATTTACAAAAATATTAGAAAAATTATTTAATATAAAAATAAAATAATAGAATGAATCGAAAAGCTGTAAAAGCCGACTTCCAAGGTTCATAACTATTTATCATAAACTCCAAATCAACCAAACTCACTTTTAAATTTAGTTTTATAACTACTACTATTTATTAAAAATATCAAAAAATATTAGAATAAAAAGGGTGAGTTTTGACGTTTTGGCCATGTTGTCTATATGTACTATATGTAGAAATTTCCCAATTTTCTAATTAATTATTGATGAATCCACGATTCATCCCCTTTATTCTTTTATTTTAGCATCTTTTCCTTAGTCAAATACCTGTAAATAACCACTAATTCCATAAAATTACCATTTCGCATGCATTTGTTAATTATGCATTTTTAACACTTTTTGTATATAAATAAAAAAATAAAGAAGAAAAGAAAAAGAAAAGGAGGTATTTATGCAATAAATACAGACTGACCCAAACCCCGAGAGAAGGTCAAGACTTGACCTGATCGACCAGGAATAAAGTAGGGGGAGATAAGGTTGTCTGTCAGAAAATCCAAAAATATCTTGTACATATTTTTCATGTATATTTGTATAAAATTTACATTATTTCATTTGTACATAATTTGACCTCAAATCACTTATTTTTGTAAATAAAAGTTGTGAATAAAACTGTGTTATAAATAATAAAAATATTTGTAAAATAAAAAAAAAGTATATATTGTAAATAATTACACCTAGAGAAAGCTGTAATGCGATAATTGAAACACCAATTCCGGCTCCATACGAGCTCAAATCGAATCAAACTCACTTCCATAATACTATAAATTAAATTATCTTTCAAATGGCTGCGGTTTCGTATTTTTTGGAGTTACGGTTAAAAAGTCGGTTTTCTGGGGTGTATTGTGCAATTTACCCATATATTTATTGTATATATTTTATATTTTATTTATTTTATATAATGTATATATTATAAATATTGTTTTCAATAAAAATAAAAATTAGAAAAAAAATAAATAATAAAAAAAATCTTGTATAAAAATTATTTCCTTATTTGGACCTATGTACATTATATCTTATGTATATAATGTATGTATGCCACTAACTTCCATTTATAAAATCCACCAAAAAAATTTAATTACCTAACATTAATTAATTATTTTAAATTAATTCCAAATTATTTATTTAATTATTTGATTTTAATTGATTGATTTGATTTTATAACATGCCTTATATATATGATTTGATTGCATGCCCTTAATGGCCACCATTAAGGTGGCCAATTAATTTCTAATTAATTTATTAATTTATTTAATTTATTAATTTCGAATTTCATAATTATTTAATTAATTAATTTATTAATTTAATTATTTTATTAATCCATCCAATAAACACATTCCTTTTTTTGTAAATATTTTCCTTTTTTGATTTTTTGCCTCTTTTTAATGGGCTCCTCCTCCCTCATTCACATTTGATCGATCTTTGGCGGAGAGGAGCCCGGTTTCCGAGAGGTTTCTTGTTGAAGAGGGTCCTAGCCTCCGATCCAGTCGGTGACAGCGGCGCGAGCTTCGTCGAGGCCATCATGGCGTGTCCAAACCCCGAGGTGAGATCCACTTTTACATGTCTTTTTCCCTAGGTAATTGTAGATTTAGATTTTAGCGTAGGAGTAGTGAGTAGCTTTTAGATTAAAAACCCATAAAAAATTCTCCATACATTTTCGCCCGACATCGATTTTTCATCTCACTTCGCGATCTCCACGCGTTCTTTTTCTACCTCACGCGGTCTTCCACCTCCGATCACGCACGGTGACCGGAGCAACGGATCTATCTTCCATATCGCAAGATCCGCCCATTCACTGTTCTCATTCCTGTGTATAAATAATAAAAAAATCATTTTTTCCTGTTAATCTCATATCTTCTTTTTGCAAGGAAAATAAAAAAAAATAAAATTTTTGTTATCTTTTATCTCTAATGATTGTTTTGCTGGTAAAAATAAATAAATAAAATTTTTTATCCCTAACCATTGTTTTGCAGGAAATCATAAACAAACATAAAAAAATAAAAAAATCTACTTCTATTTCTGTTTACGACTAAAAAAAATAAAAAATTACTTTTTTTTAACCTCTGATTACATTTTCTGTTTTGAAAAAAAAAGTATAAAAAAATTCTTTAATATCATTTCTGTACAACAAAACAAAAATAAAAAAAAATCAAAAAAAAAAAAACAGGCAGCCACGGCCTGCTCCACCTAGCCACCAGCGGCCCCTCCAACACCCACGAGGTGGCGCCGCCGCCCTCCATCTGCCGACCTCCGCCTTGGCTCCACCCCGCGCACCCGCGTGGCGCCGCGGCGCGCCACCTTGCGCCGACCTCCAGAACCGCCAGCGTGCGGCGCCCCAAAGCAGCCCCTTGGCCACCCGACGCCGCTCCTCGCGCAGCGGCCTCCCGTCGCGCCACAAGCGGCGGCGCCGCCCTTCGTCTGTCACTCCAGCAGGTCCGTCCCCCGCGCGCCAGCCACAGGGCGTCGACCCAGGTCGCCCCCGACCTCCTCCAGCCGCGCCAGCCACGGCGGCGCACCCGCCGACTCCGCCACAACCGCCCAATCTCCGCGCCTCCCGCGCGCGGGCAGCGCCTCCGCTGCGCGAGCCCGCCAGCGGCCCCGCCGTTCCTCCGCGACCTCCACGCGCGCGGCGTTGACGCGTGGCCTCTCGCCGACCTCCCGCTCCAACGCTCCGCATGCCGCCCCGCTCCTCCTCTCATTGGTGTGGGCGGCGGCTCCCCTGTGAAGATCGAATGAAGAGAAGACAACCCTAGTAGAGGGTTGTCAAATAAAAAAGGGAAAATTACAGGAATACCCTCTCAAGCTCTCATTATGTCAAAAAAGTCCTCAAGCTCTAGAAGATCATGTGCTATGCACATGTCCATTGGGTAAACTGCAAGTTCTGACCTTTATTTATTTCTTTGTTATAATAAGATGCTCAAACATTGAATAACTTCAAATTAATCCTGCATCTCCAGACTTGAATTTGCTTGATCTTTCTCATGGAATAAATGTTTTATGCTTCCAAAAATTTTGAAAAAATTCATATATGTTCCTGCTGTTGTGTTTTTCCTTGTATAAATTTTTCATAGTATTCTGACTTTATTTAATATATTTAAAAAATCAAAAATTTTGTCTTTTTCCTTGCTTATGTTTTAAAAAAATTCAAAAAAAATTGAAAAAGTGTTTAAAAATTCCCTAAAAATTTCTGTAGGTGTATTGTGATCTCTTTTAAATTGCTGTCCAATTTTTGTGAACTTTTCCATATATGAAACCCCCAAAAAAATTACAAAATAATTTTTGTACTCTTTTGTGCATTTTGAGCTTATTCGTCTTTTAAAAAAATAAAAAAAATTAAAAAATTCTAAAACCACTAAAAATTGATTTCTGAAATTTGACTACTTAGTTTTTAAATCGTGCTCCTTGTGTTCGACCCTGGTCGCTATACCAGGTAAAAAGAATAGCGAAAAGCCGCTTACATTGTTTTTCATCGTTTTATATTTTCCGAGTGGTTTTATCATTTTTCTCGATTGACCGCGCTTGGTGATTTGGGTCACAACGACCATTTTTATTTACATACTTAACCCGATTGTCAGGCGCGTCATCAGAATGGCGCCGTTGCCGGGGAGCACGGCTTTGTAGTCATTTTTCATTTTTCTATTTGTCTCTCTATATTATAATTGTTTTCTGACATTTTCTCTCTGATTTTTGTGCGAGGTACTGCTTGGACGACTGGGAGTTTCTTTTTTAAAGGACCCGCGCAGGAGGAAGAGAGAGAGGAGAAGAAATTTTTATTCTTGAGAGAGAGAGAGAGAACAACAATTCTTGTAATAATTTAGGATTTTGAACTGTGGACTTGGACATTTTTCGGGGTCTGTTTCGCCAAGTGCCGGTGCACTTGGGGGACCTCACTGTTGTTTTTCGCTGGTTTTGTTTTCTCGCATTTTTTTATTTTATTTTATTTTATTTGATTCACGTGATTTTCGAGCCCCTAGCCTTAGGATTTTCTCTTGCTTGTGCCGTAATTAGTAGGGTCCCCACACTTAATTATCTGCCTGTTCCTATAGTACGTTTAATTGGACCTACTAATAATCAATTAATAAAAATAATCGACTCATCTCCTTCGTAGCCTACGTGCCGCAGTCCACCATGTAAAGCGCTTTCTCCTACCCCCGATTTGTCGGGCAGAGGAGGGGTGGGCCAAGACCGGACCCTTTGGCTTGGAGGTCGGTGACCGATTAGACGGTTCTTTCGAGTAGAACTGCTGCTTAGGGCTCGGATTTTCGCTTGCATCATTTAGGTAGTTTAAATTTCTGTATTTAATTTTCTGCGCGGATCATTTTGCATGTAGAGTGCTGGAGTAAGGTACGCATTTTCTATCTCTGCATGCATCATCGTTTTTGACCGTGCATTGGCTTTCTCGATCCCTCCCCCTTTTTTTTGGACTCAAATTAATCAAAGAGGAAATCAGAAAGCTCGTTAGGCGTTATTCTTGAAAATATCCAAAAAAATCACAAAATCAAAAATTAAAAAAATTGGGACTGCTAATTGAACTTGACTCTAAAAATCAAACGTAATTGATTCACTTCATTGTATTGGGAGAGCAATCCCCTCATTGTTTGCGCTTTTACTCGCTCGCGTACACACTAAGGAGTAGTGCCCAAATCCTATTCAAGCCTCCTAAGTGTTTGTACAACTTTCGTTGATCACCTAACTCTAAAATTGAAAAGATAAAGGATCGAATCTCACGGTCTTCACTTTGTGTTGAGTTGGTGAACTGGGGGTTTGCTTTGTGTTTTGTATGTCTATGGTGTGAGTCGGTTACGATCATTCTTCTATCATTAGCGGTCACCTTCTGTCTCTACCCCACCCTCCCTCCCTTCATTTCCCTCTCGTCACGATGGGCCACTTTCCATTCCAGCCGAATTTTACGGCTTCTTCATTTCACACCCATCACTCACGTTCACTCTCTCGAGAGGTCGGAACCCCATCCAACTTCTCATCTTTTCCCTACCCACCCTCCCGTTTGGGCCGTGCTGTGAGTGACACCCACAGAGACCAGATTGACCAAACACGAGACATGGGTGTTCACATTACTGAGATGAGAGTGCATCCCATAGGCAATCGAATGGGGCAGTTGCGAGCATTAGATGACTTGTATCCTAGGACATTAGATGAGTACACGGATCATGAAGTCCAGTCCGCTTCTACCTTGAGACCCTTTGTTCTGGATTTAGAGTTAATTGATCTACTGCCTAAGTTTTTTGGGGAAATGCACGAGGAACCTTATTTGCATATTGATGAATTTGAGGATTTTTGTGTATCACGATCATATTTGGATATCACTTCTGAGGACATGATGCTGATTACCTTCCCATTTACACTTCAGAGTAGAGCCAAGACTTGGCATAGACGATTGGGAAGGAAGATTACTACATGGGGAGATTTACGATCATTATTTTTGAAGAAATTTTACCCCCAGTGTAGAGCAGAGATGATGCGGTCATGTATTCGTGATTTTTCAGTTAACCCCCAGAAGCCATTGATAGATTCATGGTTGAGATTACGAGAACTTTTAAGGCGATTTCCTGATCATGGATTTTCTATGACTGACCTTATCCATATCGCCATGAGGGGGAGGACCGCAGAGCAGATTTCATATGTCATTACCTCGTGTGGTGGTTCACACCACAGTCCTGACCTGGATTTAGTTGGGACCATCTTGAGAACACTATCTGATCTTTGATATACACGAGATGATTTATTCAGGACAACAGATGAGGGAGAGATGACAACTGTTGAGTGTGCGATACATAATGTTGATCTTGACATCACACACCGATCAAAGGATATGGATGCTACTACTTCTCATTTGATGGATGTGTTGCCTACTGTTGTGAGTTCCCAGAGCCGGACATTGGTTGAGGACCCATTGGATTTACAATCAGATTTTGAGCCAGTCCCGCACCTTCACATTGATGATTCTTCGATTCTAGATCTGCTAGGATCCCAAGAGATAGAGGAGGAACCCACATCTCAGCCATCCTCTGATTCTTTTCAGTGTCCATACACAGTTAATTCAGTGTCTGATCTTCAGAAGATTTCCTCAGATTCGGAGATATACTTGGATTCATCTCAGCGTAGAGAGCTTGATGAGGGACTGATTTTGGATTTTACAGACCTTGATAGTCCCGTATTTGAGCCATGTGTCCTCCCATTTGATGAGGTCGATATATTTTTGGAGGACCTGACATTTGACAGCATTGATCCCCAGTTCCCTGATGATTCGGCATTACTCCCCGAGGGTTATCTGCGGGAGGATGCCATGGACCATGTGTACTCGGTATCACTTTCTGGGAGTGCATCCGATCTGTCGGATCACGTGACCGAGTATTTTGATATTTCTGATAATGAATTTGATGATTCTCTCCTCGACGACCCTCGCGAGGATGACCCGATCTTTGAGGTATTCGATGATTTCACTGATTTGTCTACATTCCATGCATCGGATATCTGCCCTTATAGTGAGTCTCCGATCATGATCTTCCATATCTATTTGAGACTGTGATTGACGTGGAGGATTCACTGACTGATCCTTCCATCTCCACGTTCGATTTCTTCGGCTCCATCCTTTCACTCCATACAGATCTTGAGCCGACGATTTCTTTTGTGTTACCGGAGCCCGACTTCATCTGCCTATATCTTGACCCGGTAGCAAACACCCACCTGACTGATTATCTGGGTGTTATCTTTTACTCTCTTGATCCTTTTGACTTCGTTGTTGTTCTCCTACCGAGACAACAAAAACAGTACGGTATTCGCCTGACAGATGCCGTCTTGAACCTTGACACAGCGTTATCCTAGCATTTGCGCCCAGCTAGGGGCGTAAACTCTAGCCCTTGTTGAGAGGCACCTCAACACTGATCGACTGACATCTGTATATACCATCTGTCCATATCATACATTATTTCTATCTTGCACCCCATCTCCATCGCATGATCATTCCATACTTAGGGTGTACTTTACCCTAAGTATAGGGGGGTGTTAGACGTTTGATTATTCTTTTGACTCTTTTTACCTCTGTTTTGCTGCCTATACTTAGGGATATTTTACCCTAAGTATAGGGGAGGTAGACTCTGTATATTCATCTCCTCGGTTTTCCTTTTGTGTACAGTCTGCTATACTTAGGATTACTTGATCCTAAGTATAGGGGGATCACCGACTTCTATTGTTTATTTGTCATTGTAGTATACTATTCTTGTCACTTTTCTATACAAAGCACGAGTTATGTCTTTCTTTTCAGCTCTTTGATCACTATGAGGACATAGTTCGAGCTAAGTATAGGGGGGTGTCGTATATATGGTATATATACTTTAGCCATAACTCGTACTTTCATATATATTATTTTTATATGGCTAAAACACTGTGTAAATACTCAAAAAAATCAATTAAAAAAAACCAACTCTGTATATACTTGTATAAATTACTCAAGTTGTAAATTCTTGCATCTCATTCTTGTAAAATAACCAACTCACTCTTGTGTAAATATGAATTTTTTTCCTATTAAAAAAAACAACAATAAAAAAAATCTTGTATATATTTGTATATCTTACTAATTTTTTGCAAAAAAAAGGTTTTTGCATGTGCATCATCATTTTTCAAAAATCCATAAAAATTTCAAAATTTTGAAAATTGTTTCACAAAAAGATTTTGTTTTCTTTTTCTTGCATGTACATATTTTCTTGCATTTGCATGAGCATTTTTCAGGATGATTTTGACTATTAAACTAAGTCTGGAATAAATTTGAAGAATGGAGCTTAGTTGGACCTTAATCCACTTAATTTCAGAGGAACCTTATAAGATTTGGAGTTAAGACTTTTCAGGTCCTAGTGACTTAATTCTTTGAGTCCATAAGACTATGTTCACATGTCATCTTGATGAGTCTAAGTAGAACATTTAACAACACACACATGATTCTTTCAGACCGTGGCTTACCTTGGACACTGCACTTTACACGTAGCTCTTCATGGATGAGGTAGTGAGGGGGCAGAATCTTTTGGCTTGGGGTAGCTTACGAGGGTAGTACATCTAGGCGGAACCTCTCGTCCTCCTCTAGGGAGGGAAGTGCGTCTCAACCTAGTCTGGTGATGTTGAGGTCTAAAGACAGGAGCTGTGGGGTTGCAATAATGCTTCAAAAGAGGGATAGTCTACTGGCTTAAGAGGAAAAACTCCTTATGTACATGCTGCACCTTGTATATATTTCAAAAAAAGAAGAAGCAAAATCTCCAAAAGTGGACAGGCCTGATAGAAAAATAAAATGCCTGTAAAAAAAAAGGAATAAGAGCTTCAAAGTCATATATTTATGAGCTTGCAGCGGGTGACATGGCTACACTGGTCATGCATCCAAGGATAGGTAACTACACTGGTTACCGTCCATTCTCTTCTCCATCCCCTCTTCTTGAGCTGGTTGTACTTGAACTTAGAAGGGAATATCCCCGCTCCTCGAGGAAAGAGTTGCCAGACCGGGTTATTGAGTTACCTTGCTGAGAGAGGCTGAATCTTTGTTACTTCTGAGATGAGGAGCTATATTTCACTTACACGTACAAGTAAGAATTCATAGTCATAAGAATTTGTGTCTGTAGACTTGTTCTGATCTGACTGTTGAGGAGACCTGAATAGGAGTCTTATGGAACTTAGAGGCTGTTAGGTTTTAATTCTATGTCCCATTAGGGTTCCGACACATTAATAATCCAAAGGTCCGACAGAGCTCCAGACTACATTTTTATGAAGATAAGTTTGAAGGTCAACATTGTTCTAACTTCTTTCCTTTTTCTTTTCTTTATTTTTATTTTCACTTATTTTCCAAATAAGTGTTTGCTAAGGGACTAGCAAAGGTAAAGTATAGGGGAATGATGAATCCACGATTCATCGCCTTTATTCTTTTATTTTAGCATCTTTTCCTTAGTCAAATACCTGTAAATAACCACTAATTCCATAAAATTACCATTTCGCATGCATTTGTTAATTATGCATTTTTAACACTTTTTGTATATAAATAAAAGAATAAAGAAGAAAAGAAAAAGAAAAGGAGGTATTTATACAATAAATACGGACTGACCCAAACCCCGAGAGAAGGTCAAGACTTGACCTGATCGACCAGGAATAAAGTAGGGGGAGATAAGGTTGTCTGTCAGAAAATCCAAAAATATCTTGTACATATTTTTCATGTATATTTGTATAAAATTTACATTATTTCATTTGTACATAATTTGACCTCAAATCACTTATTTTTGTAAATAAAAGTTGTGAATAAAACTGTGTTATAAATAATAAAAATATTTGTAAAATAAAAAAAAGTATATATTGTAAATAATTACACCTAGAGAAAGCTGTAATGCGATAATTGAAACACCAATTCCGGCTCCATACGAGCTCAAATCGAACCAAACTCACTTCCATAATACTATAAATTAAATTATCTTTCAAATGGCTGTGGTTTCGTATTTTTTGGAGTTACGGTTAAAAAGTCGGTTTTCTGGGGTGTATTGTGCAATTTACCCATATATTTATTGTATATATTTTATATTTTATTTATTTTATATAATGTATATATTATAAATATTGTTTTCAATAAAAATAAAAATTAGAAAAAAAATAAATAATAAAAAAAATCTTGTATAAAAATTATTTCCTTATTTGGTCCTATGTACATTATATCTTATGTATATAATGTATGTATGCCACTAACTTCCATTTATAAAATCCACCAAAAAAATTTAATTACCTAACATTAATTAATTATTTTAAATTAATTCCGAATTATTTATTTAATTATTTGATTTTAATTGATTGATTTGATTTTATAACATGCCTTATATATATGATTTGATTGCATGCCCTTAATGGCCACCATTAAGGTGGCCAATTAATTTCTAATTAATTTATTAATTTATTTAATTTATTAATTTCGAATTTCGTAATTATTTAATTAATTAATTTATTAATTTAATTATTTTATTAATCCATCCAATAAACACATTCCTTTTTTTGTAAATATTTTCCTTTTTTGATTTTTTGCCTCTTTTTAATGGGCTCCTCCTCCCTCATTCACATTTGATCGATCTTTGGCGGAGAGGAGCCCGGTTTCCGAGAGGTTTCTTGTTGAAGAGGGTCCTAGCCTCCGATCCAGTCGGTGACAGCGGCGCGAGCTTCGTCGAGGCCATCATGGCGTGTCCAAACCCCGAGGTGAGATCCACTTTTACATGTCTTTTTCCCTAGGTAATTGTAGATTTAGATTTTAGCGTAGGAGTAGTGAGTAGCTTTTAGATTAAAAACCCATAAAAAATTCTCCATACATTTTCGCCCGACATCGATTTTTCATCTCACTTCGCGATCTCCACGCGTTCTTTTTCTACCTCACGCGGTCTTCCACCTCCGATCACGCACGGTGACCGGAGCAACGGATCTATCTTCCATATCGCAAGATCCGCCCATTCACTGTTCTCATTCCTGTGTATAAATAATAAAAAAAATCATTTTTTCCTGTTAATCTCATATCTTCTTTTTACAAGGAAAATAAAAAAAAATATAAAATTTTTGTTATCTTTTATCTCTAATGATTGTTTTGCTGGTAAAAATAAATAAATAAAAATTTTTATCCCTAACCATTGTTTTGCAGGAAATTATAAAAAAAACATAAAAAAAATAAAAAAATCTACTTCTATTTCTGTTTACGACTAAAAAAAATAAAAAATTACTTTTTTTTAACCTCTGATTACATTTTCTGTTTTGAAAAAAAAAGTATAAAAAAATTCTTTAATATCATTTCTGTACAACAAAACAAAAATAAAAAAAATCAAAAAAAAAAAAAAACAGGCAGCCACGGCCTGCTCCACCTAGCCACCAGCGGCCCCTCCAGCACCCACGAGGCGGCGCCGCCGCCCTCCATCTGCCGACCTTGCGCCGACCTCCAGAACCGCCAGCGTGCGGCGCCCCAAAGCAGCCCCTTGGCCACCCGACGCCGCTCCTCGCGCAGCGGCCTCCAGTCGCGCCACAGGCGGCGGCGCCGCCCTTCGTCTGTCACTCCAGCAGGTCCGTCCCCCGCGCGCCAGCCACAGGGCGTCGACCCAGGTCGCCCCCGACCTCCTCCAGCCGCGCCAGCCACGGCGGCGCACCCGCCGACTCCGCCACAACCGCCCAATCTCCGCGCCTCCCGCGCGTGGGCAGCGCCTCCGCTGCGCGAGCCCGCCAGCGGCCCCACCGTTCCTCCGCGACCTCCACGCGCGCGGCGTTGACGCGTGGCCTCTCGCCGACCTCCCGCTCCAACGCTCCGCGTGCCGCCACGCTCCTCCTCTCATTGGTGTGGGCGGCGGCTCCCCTGTGAAGATCGAATGAAGAGAAGACAACCCTAGTAGAGGGTTGTCAAATAAAAAAGGGAAAATTACAGGAATACCCTCTGAAGCTCTCATTATGTCAAAAAAGTCCTCAAGCTCTAGAAGATCATGTGCTATGCACATGTCCATTGGGTAAACTGCAAGTTCTGACCTTTATTTATTTCTTTGTTATAATAAGATGCTCAAACATTGAATAACTTCAAATTAGTCCTGCATCTCCAGACTTGAATTTGCTTGATCTTTCTCATGGAATAAATGTTTTATGCTTCCAAAAATTTTGAAAAAATTCATATATGTTCCTGCTGTTGTGTTTTCCTTGTATAAATTTTTCATAGTATTCTGACTTTATTTAATATATTTAAAAAATCAAAAATTTTGTCTTTTTCCTTGCTTATGTTTTAAAAAAATTCAAAAAAAATTGAAAAAGTGTTTAAAAATTCCCTAAAAATTTCTGTAGGTGTATTGTGATCTCTTTTAAATTGCTGTCCAATTTTTGTGAACTTTTCCATATATGAAATCCCCAAAAAAATTACAAAATAATTTTTGTACTCTTTTGTGCATTTTGAGCTTATTCGTCTTTTAAAAAATAAAAAAAATTAAAAAATTCTAAAACCACTAAAAATTGATTTCTGAAATTTGACTACTTAGTTTTTAAATCGTGCTCCTTGTGTTCGACCCTGGTCGCTATACCAGGTAAAAAGAATAGCGAAAAGCCGCTTACATTGTTTTTCATCGTTTTATATTTTCCGAGTGGTTTTATCATTTTTCTCGATTGACCGCGCTTGGTGATTTGGGTCACAACGACCATTTTTATTTACATACTTAACCCGATTGTCAGGCACGTCATCAATTATACTTAACTCTATTTAACTTAATTTCTTTTCTAATTAGTTTCTAAAGATCAATAGAAAAAAATATAAAAATATAACTTAAGTCAAAATGCTAATAAATCTCGAAGCCACGAAGCCGTGACTAAATTTTTCCGGACCTCATAACTCGGCCATATGGATTCCGTACTGGGCATAGTCACTTTTAAAGTTTGTTTTATAGAAATTTTCTACCAAATGACACTGATTTCGCTAAAATTAAAGTTAATATGCAAAATGTGGATTTTAAGACTATATTGGTATAAATTGTACAATATATCTTAATCTTATTTTATTTAATTTATGTTATTTCTTATATTTTTACATATTTTATTAATATTGTAGTATTTAAATAAAATAAATAAAAATTTATTTGTTTATTTAACTATTTATTTAATTATTAAATTAATTATTAATTATTTCTTATATTTATTTAATTAAATTACTAATTTAACAATTTATTAATTATTTACTTATTTATTAATTATTTAATTTATTTTTATTTTTTATTTCTCTCTCTTTCTTCCCTTTCTCTCTCCCAACGCCTTCTTTTTCTTCCCCAGAATCCGCCGCCACATCCTTGTTCTCCTCCTCTGGCCGCCAACTCCCAATGCCCCGATCGTTTGGTCAGTATCACCAACGTCCTCCGGTCACTGGACCCCTACGTCGATGAACAAAATAACTTTCTTGGTCATCACGAGTCCTCTCCTATATATATATATATATATCCGATTCCCTTGGAGCTGATTATCTTCCATTTGCTCCTTTCATTCTCCCTAGTCATTGAGAGCGAGTCCGATGACAACGGACATCCCCGAGCTACACTCGAGGTTGTCGGAGGTCAAGTGAGAGCGATTAACTCACCGATATGGAAGCTCCTCTCCGCCGGGCCAAGTCTCCACGTTGCCGCACGTTGCAGGCCACGATCATCTGGAGTTCCTATCCAGATCCCTAGGAGATTTCATCCATCTTCTAGGTTAGGTTTCCTCCTTCTGCTCCTCCTTCCATTCTCTCCTGATCCCTCCATATTCCCTCAATTTTCTCCTCAATTTCCGTTCTTCTAAGTTTTTCATGTTGATTTTGACACAAAACCACAGTCGGTTTCGGTCCCATTTTTAAATCCCCCAAGTTCTATCTACCCCTTCATATTTGAACCCTTCGAACGTGATCGGTGGCAGGAGACCTCGAGATTTGTCCTCCACCACCGCTAGCTCTTCCACTCACCATTTTCTGTTTCCTGTTATAGTCCGAGCTTCCGTGCTCGAGATGTGATCGTCTTATTGCAGGAACGGGGATCTGAGCACAACAATAAAGACGATTGAACGCATGGAGATAGAAGCATATAGGAGATCGGAGCACTGCATCATTTTCGAGCTGCACGAGACGCTTTTCATTCACAGAGCTAGACTTGATTGAGCTTCATCAGAGCACCTTCATGCCTGGACGTCCTCCAATCCTCTTCAAGCAACATCTTTGCATTATTTCAGGATGAGCACTACAACCAAACATCCACATCTGTAGGTGATCCATCCTTGACTCTTCTATTCGAGAACCACTGCTGGGGAGCGAGTCCGAGCATCCACCGCCACCTGTAGAAAATTGGGAAAGAATTCTCGTTGTAGTTTCCATTGGATGAGATTAAGAGGAACGCTTCAGAAACATTGATTGAGCACAAATTCTAGACCGACGATTGTATCCACAGATTGACGCTCTAGAGAGAGACACACGTCAAGATCAGAACGTCACAACCTCACCGCTTGGGGCCAGCACGTGCCTTGCACGTGAGGTAAAAAATATATGGGATTATTACATAAACAGCCAGATCCAGAAATAGTGGAGATCACATGCCCAACACGTGAAGACTGTGCTTTTTGCGCAAGCACACCCCACATTTTCTGACAGTTTGCTCATACCCCTCTGTTTCCATAAAATCACAAAAATACCCTTATGTTGTACATAAGACCATACATTAATAAATAAAATACAAAATATAAAAATACAATAAGAATACATAGTCTTATAATATATATAATAAAATTAGTTTTTAAAAATAAAAAGATTTTCTATTTTAATAGATCTTTTAAAATTACAAAAAATAACAAACTTTAAAAATCATAAAAAAATAAAAAAAACTTTTTAAAAATCCTATAAAAATTACTTTTAGTATATTTTACTATATTTTTCATATTAAAACAAAATAAAAATTAAAATTGAATATTAAACTAATAAAAAATTAAAATACATAAAAAACTTGTAAAAATCACAACTAATTCAATAAACATCCTAAAAAATATGTACAATATATCGTTTTGAGGGTATTTTCATCTACTTTCTAACAAAAATGAAATCAAAATATTTTCTTAATAATTTCTATTTTGAAAATCACAAATAGAAATCTATTTTCAACTAAAAATTAATTTTTAACATTAAAAACTAGATAAAAATAGTAAAATAATTTCAAAAAAATTAAATAAAAATCACAAAACACATAAAACACATAAAAATCAGAAAATAAAATTAAAATATAAATTACAAAATCTATACCTATAATCTTTCATAGGTATATAAAATCATAAAAACAATATAAAATTCACTAGAATAAAAACAATCATAAAAATCCTTAAAAAATAAATAAAAAATTAGGAAACCAATAAAACCTTAGTTTTCTATAATTTTACCCTAATTTCTAACAGTTTGCTTCCCTGAGTTCGACACTCCTGCACTTGACATTATACACATCTAGTTGAGGAGTATAAATAAAATAAAAATAAATTTTCTGGTAAAATTACACAACCAACATAACGACAATAGTATCTTCTTTCAGAGCTATCAGGTTGGGTGGATTTTCAATAACCCACTCTCACACTTTGTGAGTTTCCAACGTGAGACTATATTTTGCTGTTACAATCTCTCTGTTTATATTCGCAACATCCTCGTTGTCACATGGCACATCACTTATTCGAATGACAATGTCGTCTACACATCTGGGTAGCCTTTTCCTCTTATCTCTTTGCAGGGGTAGTAGCTTCATCTCTCGGTTAACCTTTCGACTATTAGAGGGAACCCACTCTGATACAATTTGTAATGGAATGAATTTAGCTCCATGAACCATTATCGAGGAAAATCAATCATGAGAACTTGTTGGGTTCGGACCTGATGGACTGTTAACAACCACCCAAAACGTTTAAACCTAAATTGTCATCCAGTAATCCCATCACTTATAACTTACTTTCACACTTATCGAGTTTCTGACGTGGACCGTTATTTTGGATGTCGAATTTGATTGCTGTAAAAACAAAGGCCATTCCTATTCAGGTTTTGGTTTTGTGTTCATACAACATATTAGCAGGGAGAATTGCGGGTCAGATCACCAATAAATACATCATTGATTTTGTGGATTGACCAAATCTATAACTAAGATTCCTTAGGTGCGAGATAAGACTGGCAGCACCAATTTTCAGCTGGGAATTCAACAGCTATGAGCGCTGCAACAGACGAGCAGTAGCTGTTCAGCTGTATACTTTTAAGTTTTAATCAATATATAAATGATCCCTCAATAGGCATCTCTTGATCACAGAAGCCTTTAATTCTCCATCAGATGCCTGTCGGCAGTCGAAGCCATCAGGAGAACTGGCTGTTAGTTCCCAACAGTGGTCATACGAGGCTTCTTCCCCACCCCCTACAGCGACATGCATGAGGGGCTCCCACTTCCGATATTATTTACTGGACGTGGCAGAACAATAAACACAGGAGCATTCCATCAATTGCTCGTGGGGACGACATGTCTCTAAATCTCAGTGGGGCGCTACCAATATCTGGGCCTTGGACGTCCACGTACGGCTTCTCCTCATCTTCAAATCTGCAACCGGTGGATGTACGTGGAGTTGCCCGAAACGTCTAAATCCCCTGAAGATGATGGACGTACCGACGCCCCATCATTAAAGGCACTGTTCCATTGGGGAGAACTTGGTATCGTGGCCTTCTATCGTACCATTAATTTGATATCTGCGACAGGTTCCTACCATGTTGTGCACGTTCTCCGGTATATCTTGACTGGTGCTTCATCCTTTCGATCGACGGGAACTGTTCAAAGGGAGGAGTGATTTCTTTGCATGGCATTCGCGATAATGTTGTTGCAAGGAATATTTGTTTGCAGTTGAGAAGTCTAGGAATACTTGTCAACTTGCCATAACAATGGCTGCAACTTGTGGATGAGACTGCCAAATGTCTATCTACCCTAAGGTTTATGTTAAAAAACGTCTAAAATATGCGTGGAGTGTATCAGGCATCGTCAACACAGGTATAGGCAGACATCAATTTGCAAATACAAACCTAGATCACATGGGCCTTTCACTAACATTTGATTGGCAACATAGGCATTGTTTTACGGCAATTCAGACGGCGGTCAAGACATTCTTAGACTCATATATTGTGAATTATGATAAGCTTTTCGTGATGTTCGACCGGTAACATAGGCATTGCTTTGCAGAAATTTGGACAACATTGAAGACATTCCTAGACTCATATATTATGAATCCTGATAAGCTTTTCGTGATGTTCCTATGAATCACTACTAGAAAACTGTGTCCTTGCACACAATTGAGACTACATATTGTGGGTTTCTCGTCATTATATGTATTGCGACCGTAAACTCGCAATATGTGGCCGCATGTTTGAATTTACATCAACTTTGACAAAAGAAGCGAATTTATGTATACATTGTACGCTGACTGTATTAGCATTTTACGGCCTCCCCAATTTTAACGATCACATAAAATCATGACCAATGCGATCACACGATGTGGTCGTAATTTCTGATAAAATTTCCGCACCGGGGTTCCATTCTCCCTCTGTCATTTGGTGACCTACTATCAGGAAGCCCAAATCTCTTCCTTCTCATCCTTGTGCTCCGGTGTAAAATTCCAAAATACTAAAAATATTAGAACTAGATTTCCGATCTGATTCAATATTAAAAATGGACAAATAAAGACTCTACCTTCTAGTACTCTTTGAGACCTTTCCAACGAGCTCAATAACATTAAAAATGGACACTGTATGTGATATATACGTTTGAAATATGGTAGTTTACATCTTTTGAGCCGTGAACCCAAGCCTATAATAAGGCTAAGTGGCTGAACTACATAGAAATTATATCCAAGCCCATTTTCCGGAGCCGCTACAGGAAATGTGATGTTCTACTAGCACAACATTGTGACCACTAGTAGTGGGAATGTGTCTGCAGTAGCAAATGAGAGCACTTTCCCAGAATCAGTGGTCGCATACTAAGTATGACACCACAAGGTTGAGGTCGACGATTTGGCTGCCTGAATATGTGACCACAATGTGGCCTCATATTGTAGTCGCATAGCCAGCTAAACAAAACGATCATTCAAAACAGAACCTCATTCTCTACTCAAGCCAAAAACCCTCCCCACGTGCCCGGCCTCCTCCCTCTCCAAGCCCAAGTTCCGCACGTCCTCCCTCTCTGACACCGTCTCCTTCTCCCTCCACCCGATCTATCCTCTCATCCTCTATCGACCTTCTCATCCCCTCCGGCATCCTCATCTCCGGCACCATCCTCTCAGCCTTCCTGGTCTTGGAGAGAATCACTTTCTCCTCCAAATCTGACCACCGGCGAGAGCCTCCCCCATATTAATTTCCTGTTCATTATGTATGTTTCTTGACTTTTAATTTTACCATCTATTAGATTAAAATTTATTTTGAGTAATGGTTTTATTTGAATTGATTAATTTCAAATGCATTATAGGTTTTTATTGAAATGTCTAAGATGTTTTATCTTACTAGATTGACTTAAATAGATTTTGAAATGTGATTTTTTTGTAATATGTGATGTTCTCATATGTGATTTAGAAATGCAAGTTGTAGGTGTGTATGTGTATTGAATTGTGGGTGTTAGTATTTGTGTATACATGTGAGTGTGTGTAAGTGTTATTGTTTATTTTAAATTTTATATATGAGTTAGTGTAATTAATATTTTGAAAGTTCACATGCTTAATACTCTTGTTGTTATTTGAAGTCAATGCTTAATTTCATTTGTGATGTACTCAAATTTTGTTTGAGTTTAAATATCTATTATTTGTATGTTAGTTAGGCCCAGCATGTAGATTGCAATTTAGAGTATTGCATGAAATCACACAAAGCCTCATTCACATACGTGCGCCCTTCCACACTAGGTGAAGTGTGACCCTGCGCAATTGGAGGTGTGTGCAACATTTTAGGGTGTGCTACTCCCATCATGTATTATATATATGGGATAAATGGGACTGCCCCCTTGGGGGAGCTAACTTGGCTCTCCCCGCCCCATTTTCACCATTTTTTATTTTTTTTGAAAATTTCTTCCATGAATATTCATCACCATATACCTATATTATGCTACTCAAATTTCGTGCGAAACAGAGACTCCTACGACCTCCATCCAGACAGGCATTTTTTTAATGGTAACATGATTTTTAAATCGACCCTGTTTGGATGGAGGTCGTAGGAGTCTCTGTTTCACATGAAATTTGAATGACATAATATAGGGATTTAATAATGAATTTACACGGTTTTAGATTTTAAAAAAAATAAAAAAAATTTTGTGAAAAAGGGGCGGTGGGAGCTAAGTTATCTCCCCTTAGGGGGCATACACATTTTCCCTATATATATTCAAAACTACCAGGATCTTAGATTTACAAGCTAAGAAATACCCCTCATGGCACCATGCTATTCTTGATGTCAGTTTTGCAGGTTTATGGGTAGGGGTAGGATAGGTTAGGATAATATACCGAATTGGCCGATATTAAAATCAAAATTTTTCAAGTGTTGTTACATTCGAATGGTGTCGCTCGCTCGCATAGTTCAATAAAACAACACAACAAAGCCTTTTCACACAATTAAGTAGGGTCGGCTACATGGATTCTTCGCCTTCATTCAGATATATCTTGGGTCAATCTCGGGCTTATATCTAAAAAACTATGATCTCTTTGTATAGTCTCTTTCCAACACTTCTTGGACCGTCCTCGCCGTCTCTTAGCCGGCTCACCATCTCAACACTCGCATCTCCTAACTGGTGCATTAGCCGATCTTCTTTGAAAATGACCAAACCATCTTAAGCGGTTTTCTCACATCTTATACTCGATCGGAGCTACAACAACTTTCATTCTGATTGCATCATTCCGAATCCGATCTTTATATGTGTGTCCACACATCCACCTTAGCATTTTCATTTCGACTACAACCATTCTTTGCACATGTCTATGGTTGACAGGCCAACACTCAGATCCATAGAGCATATCATGTCTCGCAGCTACTTTGTAAAACTTTCCTTTAATTTTTAAAGGATTTTCTTATCACAGAGAACATCAGATGCTCCTCTCCACTTTAGCCTGCCTACATTTATTCTATTAGCAACATATCCATCAATTTCCCCATCATGTTGCAAAAGAGATCCCAGATATCTGAAAGAATATCTTTTTCGAATGTTATCATTACTAATCTTCACCTCAATCCTGTCACCATTGCTTCCATAAAGGTGCACTCCATATATTCTGTCTTAGCCCTACTTATACGAAATATTTTAGTATCCAGTGCATGTCTACAGACCTCAAGCTTCTCATTTACTCCATCTCTAGTCTCGTCAATCAACACAATATCATCAACAAATAACATACACCGAGGTAACTCATCCTGAAATGTGACTTGTCAACTCATCCATTATCAAAGTAAAAAGAAATAGATTCAAAGCTGAACCTTGATGTAAATCATTGTTGATGTTAAAATAGTCCTACTTCCCAAACAGGGTCCTTACACACGATAAAGCCCTATCATACCTGTCCTTTATGAGGTTAATGTATAGGATAGGTACTTGTCTCTTCTCTAAAACTCTCCACAATATCTCTCGTGGGACAGAATCATAAGCCTTCTCCAAATTAATAAAGATCATACGAAGCTTCTTCCTTTTAGCTCTATAAATCTCCATTATTCTTCTCAGCAAATGGATGGCTTCAATAGTTGATTGACCATGCATGAATCCGATTTGATTTTCTTTTACGTTGGAAACTTACCTCAACCTTCTTTCGATCACATGTTCCCAAATTTTCATAGTGTGATTCATCAGCTTCATACATCTGCAATTTGAACAATTTTGAATGTTTCCTTTATTCTTATAAAGAGGAACCATGATACTCATCCTCCAATCTTCAGGCATTTTCTTGCTTCGCCAAATAACATTGAATAGATTCGTAAGCCAAGTCAAACCGCGCTCACCTAAAACTCTCCATATTTATACAGGGATGCCATTCGATCCTACACATTTCCCAGGTCTCACAACCTTCAAATCCTTCTCTACTTCCTTTCTTTTTATTCATCTATAACTTGCACGATTCAAGTAATTTTCATTATTAGCTAGATCACCCAAAGTGATCTCTCTATTTCCATCTCCAATGAAAAGTTTATGGAAGTACTTCTCCCTTCCAGTCTCTATATCCTTCTGAGTAACAAGCATGTGACCTTCCTCGTCCTTAATGCATCTCACTTGAGAAATGTCTTTGGTCTTTCTTTCTCTTGTTTTGGCCAACCTGAATATATCCTATGATCCTCCTTAGAGTCGAGATTTTTATACAAAACTTCATAAGATTTTGACTTAGCTTCGCTTATAGCCTTCTTTGCTTCTTTCTTCGCTATTTTGTAGTTTGTGACAGTTTCCTCTATTCTATCCTTAAACAAAGCTTTAAAGTATGCTCTTTTAATTTTTACCTTCTCTTACACCCCTTCACTCCACCACCATGCCTCCTTTTGACCTGGAGCTCCTCCCTTTGACTCGCCTAGCATCTCTTTGGATTCCTTTCGGATACAAGATGCTACTGCCTCCCACATCTCTTTGCACTTCTGCTACGATCCCAACACAAGTCTTCTAAAAGCTTCTCCCTGAAGCTCGATTTCTTCAGTGGAAGACTCCACCATCTAGTTCTAGTGATCTTAGGAACCCTCCTTTTCTTTACAAGCCCTTTTGTTTGCACATCCAAGACTAATAAGCGATGTATGGTTGTCAAACTCTCTCCTAGGTTACTTTGCAGTCTTTACAACACAACCGATCTCTTCTCCTCAATGCAAAATAATCTATCTGTGTTCTAGTTGGCCCACTCTTGTAAGTTATTAAATGCTCCTCCCTCTTGTTGAACAGAGTGTTTGCTATGAAAAGATCATATGCTGTTACAAAATCCAGAATGACTTTTCACTCTTCATTTCTATCCCCAAAACCACATCCTCCATGAAGACTAACATACCCTGAAGTGTCTTTTCCCACAAGTCCATTAAGATCTCCACCTATGCAAACCATCTCTCTTTGTGAGATTCCCTGTAAAATCTTATCCAGATCCTCCCAAAAAGCTTGTTCAGTCCTTTCATCTAAACCAATTTACAATGCATAAACTGAGATGATATTCAGAACTTCTTCTTCAAGCACCAATTTTAGCAAAATAATCCAATCTCTGAATCTTTGCACCTCAACCATACAATCCTTCAAATCCTTATGAACAACCACTCCAACACTATTTCTTCCCTTATCTTTACCTGAATACCAAAGTTTAAGGCTTGTCTTCTCGATCTCCCTTGCTTTCTCTCCAACCCATTTAGTCTCTTGAAGAGATAGTATATGAATCTTCCTTCTTTCCATCGTATCCACTATCTCCATCAATTTTTCAGTTAAAGTGCCAATATTCCAACTACCAATCCGTAACTTCCTTTGCATTCTCTTTTGGACTAACTTCTTTACTCGCATGCGTCCATTATGCGAAAACCCTTGCAAATTTTGGGCTCCATCCGGGCGGTGATGTAGCGGAACTAGTTTATTTACCTGCATGTGTTCCTCATGCGAGAACCCTTGCAAATTTTGAACTACATCCAATCTACGATGTAGTGGCCCTTATCAATTTTTCATTGCATCGGGCGATGAAACACATCGCAAGTAGGGAACGCCCCAATGAAATATGTATGTTTGCTTAAATCCATGTTGAAAAGATCCGACTGTCATGAGGCAACTTCCTAAATAGTATTTTTTTAAAATAATACTATTAGGAAGTTATCTCCAACTATTTTATGCTGGCTGTCGGCTACCGAACGCAACCCTCCTCATTTATGCGGGCTTGGGACCGACCATGACTGAGTTTCGCATAGTTTAATATCTTATAAAATTCCTAAGATAATCAAACAACCTAATAAATGCTACAAAAAAGAGAAAATAAATTCCAAACACTTGATCATGGGTAAACATGTATGTATGTGGTATGTATGTAAGTGTATGAGGTATATATGGGTAAACATGTATGTATGGCGTTAAGCATGTAGGGGGTATTTAGGCATGCGTGTATGCAAGAGTGTGAGGAATATGGGTATGCATGTGTATGTGGTATGCATGTAAGTGTATGAGGTATATATGGGAAAACGCGTATGTATGGCGTTAAGCATGCAGGAGGTATTTAGGCATGCATATATGCAAGAGTGTGAGGAATATGGGTATGCATATAAGTGTGTAAGAGTGTATGAATGTGTCAATGAAATTAAGAGTGTATAGGGGTATCTAGGCATGTATGGATCTGTGTGAGAAATTTGGACATGTATGTAGGTGTGTTAGAGTTATGGAGCAATGTATGGGTGTGTTTGGACATGTATGCAAGTGTGTGAGGAATATGAGTATGTGATGAATCTCTATTTCATCACCTTTATTCTTTCATTTTGTCCTTAAATACCTAGCTAAATGCATGTATATAGAATTAATTTGTACAAAATAACATTCATTTATTGACTTATAAGTACTGTAAAATTACATCTATTTAATTCCAAAATAAAAGAATAAAGGAAGAAAATAAAAGGAAGTGTGAAAAACACTGAGTGGCACTAGACCCTGAGACCCAGTCATCATGATGACTTGGTCAATAAGGAATAAAGTAGGGGGAGATAGGGTGGCTAACTGTACAGAAAACACCTCTGAAACCCTAATTTTATAGCTCAATATATTACATGTTGGGACCTATTTTATTTTTTTTATTTCTACACCTCAAATAACAAAACCTTCAACATGAAAATTGTACATAGAAATACAAAGAAAAATATAAATGTATTTCACACAAAAATAATACAGAGTGCACTCGGGACACATAGAACAAAAAGCCACAAACAAACTTCCCAGACATGTATCTCCAACTCAAAATTGACCAAACTCACTTTATTATTCGTAAAATTTAATTATCTATTTAATGAAGGTGGTTTCATTTAGTTTAAATCTGAGATGTAAAAGTTGGCTTTTGGGTCCCTATGGTATTGTATACTTGTATATAATAATCAATATAATTATTCTTTATATTTTATATTTTTTATATTTTTATATACTTATAAATATTATTTCAAATACATATAAATAATAAATATATAATAAATGCATTAAAAATTCATCAAAATAAATAAAGTATTATAATATATAGGTAAATTATACCTATATAATACATACACATAATTATTTAAGTAAATAAAGAAAATAAAAATACAATAAAAATATGTTAATATGTATTTAAATAAGTTATAAATATATAAAATAACTATATATAATAATAAAATATACAATACAAAATAACAATAAAATATACCAAGTACAAGTATATGTACCTATGTATATACATGTAAATATTAACATCAAATAAATAGTCTTATGAAAATAAATAAAAATCATAATAAATTAGTAGATAAAATAATAAATATTTTTTATGTTTTGGCCTAAAAAATAAAAACAATTTCTATTTTTTATCGATTTTCCAAGGAAATTTCCCTTGGAATTTCCTGGTTGGTCCACGTGGACCAACAAGGACCCTCGGAAAGTTGACCCAGTAGGTCGACTGCCCTCTCCACCTACCTCCATTGTCAGAGAATCCGTAACCTATGACATTCCCCATGTTTCCTCTCCTCCATGCTCTCTTCCTCCTCGAGCCTTTCACCAATCAACAATCCGATCATCCCTTTCCATGGCCCAGCCACTAGCTCCGACCAACCCTTCGATTCCAGAATTCTACCACCTCTCGAAGTCCACCCCTTCACTTGTCTATAGAGACTACTGATGAAGCGAAAATCCCGAACAACTGAGGTAAAGGTATGAAATGAGGTCGTTGCGACCTCAGTCACTCGAATGCGTGCATCAAGAAGAAATCAATCACTCAAATCAGATAAAAACAAGCAAGCACAAAATAGAGCGATCTAGCTATATGATTAACCTGGTATAGCTCCCAGGGTCGAACACAAGGAGCACAGATTGGCCTTGCGGCCTACGATGTAGTCAGAAATCCAAGAGAATACTTTTTTAGTGGTTTTTATTTGTTTTTATATTTTTTTAGATTTTTTAAAAGATGAGAAAATTAAAGAAGGCACACAGATAATGAACTTCAACAATTTATTTAAAGCATTAAAAATCAAGCAAAAATTCAAAGAAAAATGTTTTTATGTGTTTTATAATTTTTTATGTTTTTGGTGAATTTTTGAGATTTTTCTGATGTTTATTTTATTTTCTAAAAATCAAACAATGCGAAAATCAGAGGGTACTGTCCAGCAAGGCTTAAGACCCAAAAATAAAATACTTTTGGATCTCAAAAAGCCCTAAAGGTAATTTTCCTACAATCTAAAAAGAATAAGGAAAATTTAGGCACCCTAATTATTGTTTTTGGATTTTTAATTTATTTATTATAATTTTTATGGATTTTTAAGGGTTTTTCAATTTTTAAGGTTTTTAAATGATGAAAAGTCACCAAAAATGGCTGGAAAATCAAACAGCAAGCAAACTACAAGTCCTAATTTTTTTAGAATTTCTAAAGGTGATTTTATATTTTTTTGGTATTTTTAAAGTTAGACAGTGACTAAAAAGAGTGTTTTTGAATTTTTTAAAAATAGCAAATGAAATCAAAAATGTCCTCAAAAATCATAGAAATTCCTACACCATGGCAGGAGCCATGTGTCAAAATCTCATTGGATTTGGAGGTCGTTTGATATTTTATTCAAAAATAAAGGAGGGGCACTGTGCACAGGGACCTAAGTGCAAATACCCAAAAGTTCTGGGGTCCTGGTGCAAAATACCCAGCAAAACACGTGCAAAGCACGTGCCTGGGGCACACAGGGACCAAATGGTAATAAAAATAAGTTCCGAGGGCTTATTGGTAACAAGTACCAAAAGTCCAGGGGCTTATCTGCAAAATACCCAAAAAATATCGCACATGCGGAAATAAAACATTCACAGGGGTATATGTGCAAATAAACAAAATATTTTATTCAATGAATAACATCCAGAACTACAGGGCATCTTATGCAAATATCCCAACAAAACACGTGATGACTCACGTGGCTCACAACTGGCAGGGGTATAAATGCAAATAAAATAAGTACGAGGTCCTTGGTGCAAATATCCCAGAAAATAAACAACTTGAATTAAAAATTACAGAACTAAAATGAAATAGAACAAACAGAGGGGTCTAGGAGAAATTTACCCCTTTTATTATTATCGACGGCCTGATGTGTGACGCGTGGCAAATCGGACGGTGGAGAACAAACGCGCCTTTAACTATGGAAGTGCTGGCCTGATCCGACGGCTGCTGTGTGTCCACGTGGATGATCGGACGGTGGTGATGCAACGTGGTTCTTCGAAGGAGGCCAGGCTCAGATCGGATGGTCGAGGTGCAGCCACGTGGATGATCGGACGGCTGAGAGACGTCGTGGCTTAACCTCGCTGCTCAACGGTGAAGATCGATCCTCGGGATGATCGGACGGTGAAAAGGCTCCGCAGATGGACGGTGAGGATCTGATCTGGAGCGAAGAAGGCGATCCGACGGCTCTGGAGGATGGTGGAAGAACTGATGGCCGGCGAACTTCGCCGGCCTCGTGAAGGTGTCTCCGCTCTCCTCTGATGCGCCTGAAGGTCGGAGAAGATCCGGCGTGAAGTTGCGCAGCTGCTACGGGTCTCCGATGCCCCGGCCGAGCCCTGGAAGGCTCCGGCGAGGTCGGCGGAGGAGAAGCTCCTGGGAAGATGTCGGGAAGCCTCAGACGGCCTCCTCTTGACCTGCAAAATAGTTCAGAAGCTTCGCGGGTCGAGGGCAAAGTGCCTCGACCCGGTTAGGCGGCGTGAAGGTGAAGTGTGAGTCGAAATGGCGAGCTCCGGCGAGGGTGGTCGGCGGAGGAGCTCGATTCCCAGATCCTGTGCGATCTGGGTTGTGTGAATGGGTGAAGAAGGTGCGGAGAGGTCTGGCGGAGGTGATGGCGGTGTCGGAATGGAAGATGGGTGGTCGGAGGTGCCTGGCGAAGGTGGCGGAGCTACGCTAACAGTAACTAAAAAATCAAAATCTACGGTATCCTACGGCCTAAGGGTTCTACCTGGGTGGTCGGAGAGACTGGGGAAGAGCAGGGGGTGCTCTTGGTCGTAGCCTCGAGGGTCGTCTCGGCCCGAGGCTCGATGCTCGATGCTGGTGGCGGAGCAGCGGCGGCGAAGATCGCCGGATCAATGGATTCGCCTCCTCGCCTCACTGCAACAATGGCGAACGCTTGCTGTCACTCTCGCGGTGCCAATGGAGGTCACTGGGAAGAAGGAGAAGGTCCAAAGATGAGGCGCGGAGGCGGCGGAGGTCGGGATATATATGGTGACAGGGGCGATTAGGGTTGAGGGGCGACGGCTAAGGAAGGCGTTGATTTCATGGCTAAAGATCCGGCGAGGGAGATGGATGATCGGCGAAGAATCCGGGCATGGGATTTGCGTGGGTGACAGCCTGGAGACGCGTGGAAAATTCGGCGAAGGCGGGGCGGCGCGCGTTTTCTAGAAAAGGAAGGAGTCCGCGGGGGAGTTGACCGGGGTCAACAATCCCCCGTGGACCAATCAGGAGCTGCCACGTTTACTCGATTTTTGTTTATTTATTTTAGGGTAGAAATAGGCCGAATTAAAGAAAACTCAAAACATGAAATGTTTTTCTTTTATTTTTTTCTATTTTTTGGTGATTTTTAATTAATTTTTGGAAATAAAAATAGGGTAGCTATGTATATAGGTATATGTACACTATATGGATTTTTTTTATTTTTGATTTTTTATTTGTTATTTTTATGTATTTTTATGCTCATTTTGTATTTTATTTATTTACCTCATAAAATATGGAATAAAATGGTATTTTTATTTTATTTTAATTATTTATACACAAGGGTGAAATAAATAATCGTATACATTTATATACATGGTATTCATACAATGTATTTTTGTATTTTTCATTTTGTAATTTTTATTTGATTTTTGTTTTGTTTCTTGTTATTTTATGTATTTACCATATGTAACATAGAATATTTACAACAAGTTTTGAAAATAAATACATTTATCTATAGGGTTAGATAAATACATGGGTGATGGTCTATGCACATGGGAAAAAGGGTATTTTTGGATTTTTGATTTTTATTTTGTTTTTAATAACTTTTACAAAATATATACAAATATTTACAACATATTTTTGGGTGAGGAAAATATATAGTTTTATTTATTTGCAAATATATACACATGAGCTCCTATCTCCCTCTACTTTGGCTTTTATGCGGTCAGGCCCATGCTGAGCCCTCCCTTGGGTTAGGTTGCTCAATATTTATTCTAAATATTTCCCTCTTTTTCTTTTTGCTCTTTATTCTTTTATTTTGTGCACAAAAACCTGCTAATTATAGGTTTTTACACAATGCATGCTTTTGGTAATTATTTGTATTTACACATATCTACATGTATTTGCAAAGGTTTTTGTAGCTAAAATAGAAGAATAAAGAGTGATGAATGGGTATTCATCACCCCCCTATGCTTAACTTTGCTAGTCCCTTAGCAAACACTTATTTGAAAAAGAAGTGAAAAAGAAAGAAAAAGAAAAAGAAAAAGAGGATGTACATGGATCAAGGTTGACTTATTAAATTTTCCTTCATTAAATTGAAATATGGAGCTCGATCAGATCTTTGGATTATTAATGTGTCGGAACCTTATTTGGACTTAAGCCTAAAACTCAACAGCCTCCAAGTTCCACCAATCTATGGGCAAGACTCCTCAATAAACCTGATCAGAACAAGTCTACATACACAAACTCTGATGACCATGAATCTTTCCTTGCGGTGTAAGTGATATGTGGCTCCCCACCTCAGAAGTAACAAAGAAACAACCTCCCTCAACCTGGTAACTCTAATGCCTCGGTCTAGCAACTCTTTCCTCGAGAAGCGGGGTATTCCCTTCTAAGTTCAAGTGCAACCGGCTCAAGAAGAGGGGGTAGAAGTATAGAGTTTTGGAAGCTTAGCCAGTGTAGCTAAGTCTCCCGCTGCAAGCTTCATGAGATGTAACATGGATACCATAAGCTTTTGCTTTATACTCCGGTGGGGTTATTAAATTTTCAATCCGACCCACCACTTTTTTGGAGTTCTTTTTGCATTTTTGCATATTTTTTTTTCAAGAACTTCTGTACAACATATCTACATGGTGCAACATATATAAGAAATTTCCCCTTGAGCCAGTAGACTGTCCCTCTTTTGAAGCTGTATTGCAACCCACAGCTTCTGTCTTTAGCTTTCAACACCACTAGACCAAGTTGAGGTGCACTTCCTTCACTATAAGAAGAAGAGAGGTTCCGCCTAGAAGTACTACCCTCATATGCTACCCCAAGCCAAAGGAAACTGCCTCCTCATCACCTCATCCGTGGAGAGCCATGTGTAAAGTGCAGGTGCAAGTGAAGCCATTGTCTCTGAGAGTCATGCGTGTGTTGTCAAGTGCTCTACTTAGGCTCATCAAGATGACATATGCTCATAGCCTAGTGGACTCAAAGAATTAAGCCCTTATGGACCTGAAAAGCCTTAACCCTAAGTCCTACAAGGTTCCTCTTGAAGTTAAGTGGATTAAGATCTTATTCAAGCTCCATTTCTCAATTTAATTCCAGGCTTAGTTTAAATGTCAACTCTCATCCAGGAAAAACTATATACATATATGTACACAAGATGCTATTTACAAATATTTTACAATCATGCAAAATTTTTGAAAAATGTTTTGAAATCATGAATGATGCATGAGGTGCAAGCTTTGCAAAATGATATTTACAATCTTTTACACAAGATTTTTGCAAACTTTTGATTTTCAAAACATTTTGGAAAAATTTTGTACTATATACATAATTTTGATACAAAATATTTACACAAGCTTTACACAAAAGATTTTTGAAATCATTCTTACAAAAATACTTTATACACTAGCTATGTATGTGCAAGAATAAAAGATGTTTATGTACATGAAAAATTTTTAAAATTTTGTGATTTTTAGCCATTTTATTTATTAACACACTCACACAAAGTACGAGTTATGGCTAAAGTATATATGAAATATATACACACCCCCCCTATACTTAGCTCGAACGATGTCCTCAGAGTGATCAAGAGCGATGAAGAAGACATAACTCGTGCTTAGTAAAAGGGAAGTGAAAAGGAATGGCTAATAAATGAATAGAATGAGAGGAACTCGGTGGTCTCCCCCTATACTTAGGATTAACTAATCCTAAGTATAGAAAGCTGTACATGAAGGGAAAGCCGAGTGAAGAAGATACAGAATCTGCCCCCCCTATACTTAGGGTAAAATATCCCTAAGTATAGGCAGCAAAAACAAGAGCAGAAAGAATGAAAAGAATACTCGCAGGTCCGACATCCCCCCTATACTTAGGGTAAAGTACACCCTAAGTATAGCATAATCATAAGATGAGAGACGGGATGTGGGACTAAAGAATAGAATGATATGGACAACTGGATCTATATAGGCGGAGGAATGGTGAAAATCAGGCGTGAGATGTAAAAGATGTGAGTCAAAAGACCACATCTCACGCAAAATGAATAGCGGCAATAATAACGTCCCGCGGCTCATGATCTAGAAATGGTTTGAGCCGCTGGCCGTTCACTCGGAAGGTACTCTCAGAAGATAACTCAGATATATCAATGCTACCGTTATCGTGTACCTTTCTGACCAAATAGGGTCCTTTCCATTTGCTCTGTAGCTTCCCTGGAAATAATCGTAGCCTTGCATCAAACAGCCATACTTTCTGTCCAATCTCAAAATGCTTGTGGCTGATATGAGAATCATGCCACTCTTTGACTTTCTCCTTATAATGTAGGCTGCTTGAGAAAGCTGCATCTCTAAGCTCTTCCAAGGCGGCTAACTCTGCCCTCCTCTGGTCTCCTATACCATTTGGATCCATCAATATGTCTGTAACTGCCCAAAGTGACTTGTGCCTCAGCTCGACAGGTAGATGGCATGGCTTGCCATAAACGAGACGAAAGGGAGATGTACCCAATGGAGTCTTGAAAGACGTCATATATGCCCACAAGACCGAGTCCAAAAGCTGTGACCAATTCTTTCGGTCAGGGCGGACGACTTTCTGCAAAATATTCTTGATCTCCCTATTCGACACCTCAGCTAGACCATTTGTCTGTGGATGGTATGGTGTAGCAACACGATGGTCTATGCCGAACTCGGTAGCAAGTGCCTTCACCTGGTCGTTGATGAAGTGAGACCCCCCATCAGAAATAAGAACTCGTGGAACCCCGAACCGCGTGATGATATGCTTCTTCAAAAATCTGCAAACTGTCCTTGCATCAGCGGCTCGGGTGGGGATAGCCTCAACCCAACGACTAACATAATCTACGGCCAACAGAATGTACTCAAATCCCTGACTCTTAGGGAATGGACCCATGAAATCGATGCCCCATGCGTCAAAAACCTCACAGAAGTGAATGGGCTGCATCGGCATCATATCACGCTGTCCACAAGTGCCCATCCTCTGACAGTCAGTACACCTCTTCACGAACTCATCAGAGTCCTTGAAGAGTGTAGGCCACCACAAGCCGGATTGGAGCACTTTCTGTGCCGTTCTCCTCCCAGAATGATGTCCTCCTGCCTCAAGCTTGTGGCAGTAAGTGAGGACACTATGATGCTCCTCCTGAGGAATACACCGACGCCAGATGCTATCCCCTCCTTCGTGGTAAAGGATGGGGTCCTCCCAGTGGTAGGACTTGGCCTTCGCGAGGAAGGTCTCAATCCTCTGCTTGGGCCAGTCTTGTGGGATTTTCCCAGCAACGAGAAAGTTCACAATATCAGCATACCACGGGAGTGAGGCGATAGCAAGGATCGCCTCGTCTGGGAAGGTATCACAAATGGGATCAATCTGCTCAGAATCCTCAGGCTGCTCTAGTCGGGAGAGATGATCCGCCACCACATTCTTGACTCCAGGCTTATCCTTGATCTCAATGTCGAACTCCTGGAGTAGAAGGATCCATCTAGTAAGTCTGGCCTTGGCATCCTTCTTTGACATGAGGTACCTGATGGCGGTGTGGTCGGTATACAAAGTCACTCTAGATCCAATGATATATGATCTGAATTTATCTAGGGCAAACACTACTGCTAGCATCTCCTTCTCTGTGACTGTATAATTCCGCTGGGCGGAATCCAATGTGCGGCTAGCATAGTGTATGGCAAACGGAACTCCATCCCTCCTCTGTCCTAGCACGGCCCCTACGGCAAAATCAGAGGCGTCCGTCATGATCTCGAATGGAAGAGACCAATCGGGCGGCTGAAGGACAGGAGCCTCAATAACACATTGCTGGAGAGTTTCAAAGGACGAAAGACACTTGTCATCGACAAGGAACTCGGTGTCTTTCGTCAAGAGGTCAGTCAACGGTCGGGCAATCTTGCTGAAATCATGAATGAATCTCCTATAAAAACCAACGTGCCCCAGAAATGACCGTAACTGCTTCAGATTGGACGGCGGTGTGAGTTTCCTAATGACATCGACCTTGGCCGGATCAACCTCCATGCCTTGGTTGGAGATGATGTGGCCAAGCACCGTCCCTTGAGTCACCATGAAGTGACTCTTCTCCCAAGACAGAACTAAGCGGGTAGCAATACATCGCTGGAGCACTCGGTCTAGGCAGTCAAGACAGGAATCGAATCCGTCGCCGTAAACCGAGAAGTCGTCCATGAAGACCTCCAAACACTCCCCTACCATGTCCGAAAATATCGACAGCATGCATCTCTGAAAAGTCGCAGGGGCGTTACATAGCCCAAATGGCATGCGTCGAAAGGCGTAAGTACCGAAGGGACAGGTAAAGGTAGTCTTCTCCTGATCCTCAGGAGCGATGGCCACCTGGTTGTAGCCCGAGTACCCATCCAGGAAGCAGTAATGGCTCTTCCCTGCCAGTCTCTCTATGATCTGATCAATAAAAGGCAGGGGGAAATGGTCCTTCTTGGTGGCCTGGTTGAGTTTCCTGTAGTCAACACAGACCCGCCAAGAGGTGGGTACTCGTGTAGCAATCTCTTCTCCCGACTCACTGATCACAGTCGTGATGCCCGTCTTCTTGGGCACCACATGCAAGGGGCTAACCCACTTGGAGTCGGAAATGGGATAAATAAAATCTGCACTCCACCATTTTGATATTTCCTTCATAACAACCTCTCTTAGGTTGGGGTTCAGTCGCCGCTGGAACTCACGCGACGGCTTTGCCCCTTCCTCGAGATAGATATGGTGGGAGCACAACGAGGGACTAATCCCATGGAGATCTGCTACGCTCCATCCAATTGCCTTGCGGTTCTTTTCAAGAACCTCCATCAGACGGGATTCTTGTTCTCCAGTCAGATCGGCAGAGATGATGACTGGGTACATCTCAGACTCTCCCGCAAGGAATCTATACTTCAACGAAGTAGGGAGCGGCTTTAGCTCTGGACAGCTGGGTGCTGGCAAATCTGGCTTCTGAAGAAGATGTGTGTATGCGGACAATTCTGCCAAATCTACCTGGGAAAATGATAACGAACTCTCACAAACTGGATCTGGAGAAGGCGGGTCCTCTGCATTGTCTCTGATCTGTTCTGCCTCTACCTCCTCCTCATCTATAGGCTCAGGTGGATCCAGATCTGGCATCTGATCATCACAATCTGCCCAATCAGATTCTGAATCCGAGGGATCTGTATCAACTGCGGTGGCATCAGTACCACCGTAGAGCAGGGTGGCTTCAGTACCACCATCACTGAAAATCGTGTCGCGATCAAGGTCCGACTCTGCTGACTCAATAGTATCCTGAACCAGGGTTGTGCTCTCCAGACTATCCTCTGCTATCATCTCTGCATCAGCTGTATCTGAGTATGAGAGGATGGTCTGTGCTGCAGGATCTGCCCAAATTGCCTCATCATCTGTGATCACAAAATCACAGTCCTGGTGGATGTCTGGCTCTGCGTCTGTCAGCTGCTCTGAATCTGTACTGCCATGTGAGCGGGATCTATCTCTGGTTCTGTGGTCCTTAACCGTCTCTATTTGTATACTCTCGCCCTGGACGCTAAAGAATACCTTCCCCTTGTCATGGTCAGTCATCGCCTTGGCTGTGGCCAAGAACGGGCGACCGAGGATGATGGGGGAATCGGTCAACGAGTCAGGGGTCTCCATGTCCAGCACTACGAAGTCCACGGGGAATTGTAAACCCTGAATCGTGACGACAACGTCTCGCAACAACCCCTTTGGCCTCTTGACAGACCGATCAGCAAACTGAAGGTATGTCCTGCTCTGTCTAAGAGTGCCCAACTCTAAGTGGTCGAGAAGGGCTGCCGGAAGAAGGTTGATCGACGATCCGCTATCTAAGAGAGTACGGTCGAACCTCTGCTCACTAATCTCACATCTGACATACGGGGCCCCTAAATCTGACCTCTTAGTCGGCAGATGGTTCTGGATCGCGTAACACGTGGCTTTTGTTAGCACATGAATTTCTGCGGTCTTGTTCCTCTTCTTCCTCCTGACTGTGGTCCTATCTCTTAGGGATCGCTGAAGAAGAGGAATGTGCTGCAAAGCCTCATTGAGGGTCAGCTGGATGTGAAATCGGTCTATCATGCCCTGGCTGAACTCCTCCTGCTCTCTCTTTTTTGGATCTTTTTCTTTTTTCTTCCCCTTCCCCAACTCAAGTGCTCTAGGAAAGGGGATCACAGGGTCCTTCTCAGATGAAGGACTAGGAATAGGCCTAGACGGTTCGATGACCGGATCCTCGCAAACATCATTCACCACAGTGGGATCAGAAGAAACTAAACCTTTTCCTTTATTCAAATTAGAGTTCTGAGATACATTCATGCGAGGAAAGACAACATTTCTATCAGAATAAATGTTGGTGGCCTCAGCACCACCTCTAGTTGGCTCTACAACTAGACGTCTTGCGGCCTCAGTACCGCGGGCTGGCTCGGCTCTGCTGGTGGCGTCAGTACCACCTCCTCGATGTGGTGAAACGGCGGCCTCAGTACCGCCGGTGGAATCAGCATCTCGGGTGGCATCAGTACCACCGTCATCATGATGTGCGGCTTCAGTACCGCTCTCCTCTTCCTCATCTGGCGCTCTAGATGGATCCTCGTGTTGTCGCTCAGATGAGGCGCCGCCTGCTGGTCTTCTACCGCTCCTAAGTGTAACAAAATCAGCATCAAATATATTCGATGACATATCATCAAATGAGTTATTAGGAGTGGTAGGCTCAGTGTGAACTACCTGCTCAGATTTCCTCTTCAAGCTATTCGGATTAGGCTCGATCTGTGCAGGGATGGCGGCCTTCCCTCTCATCAGGTCCCGCATCTCCTGGCGGAACTCGTCCATCTCCCGTCTAAATGTAGCCTGCTGCTCTGTGAAGAGGCGGGCTAGATCATCCATGGCGGGGCTCTCATGGGAACCCGACGGGTTGCCTCTCTGGTAATGAGGCTGCTGGACCTGGTGCTGCTGCTGTTGAGAGGGGTAAGAGGAAGGATGCTGCTGCTGGTGAGCCTGCTGCTCACATCTCCAATTCTGTCCCTGCTGCTGGTAGGGACGAGGTACGAAGGATGATGGCTGGTGTGGCTGGTATGCTGGGGGCTGCTGGTGATCTCTCTGCTGGGAGTACTGCCCTCCCTGACCGGCTGGCTGTTGTTGGGACTGGTTACCCCCATTCCCCCACCTGAATCCGGGATGGTCTCGTCGGATTCCAGGTTGAGGACGGTCATACCAAATCCCGTTGACATCCATCAACGGCTCAGCATCGAAGGAGTCTGGCGGCAGTGCTGCCAGAGGTTGATCCGGCTGATATACCACCATCTGTAAGTCTGGAGATGGTGGTGACTGGTAAGAGGGCTGCTGCTGCTGGTACGGCTCCGCCTGTACAAGGTGAACTTGTCTAGGCTGCTGCAAGGAGCTGGAGCGCTGGGACGAGCTGCGGCTGCCGCCGGAATCGCCTCGCGACAGAAGACGGGGCTGAGGAGCCGTCTGTGCCTCCTGAAGACACAAGAGCTGGGTCTTCATGTCGCTCAGAGTTTGTGCCATTTGCTCCATCTGAGTTATGCCCTGGCACTGCTTCTTCTCTATGATTTCCATGCGGTCCAACTTCTCGCTGATAATCCCCATGTCCGCAGCGGCCGACTCTGCCTGTGCGGCTGCAACTGTGGACGAACTGGATGGACCTGCATCAACCCGTGCTATCCGCTGATACTGCACGGGTCCTGGCGGCTGCTGAGATCTCTGTGTGTACAACCGAGTCTGGGACATCACCATGTAATTTTCTGCCATCTCTTCGTAGATGGCCCAGACTTGGTTGTGGTCCTTGGCAAAGTAGGACCCGCCGCAAGAAGCATTCACCAGACCCTGAAGCTCTGGCGTCATCCCACTAAAGAAGCTTTGAACTAGGTTCGGCTTCGAAATGTCGTGGTGTGGGCATCTATCCAGAAGCTCTCTGAACCTCTCCCATGCCTCGTGAAACTGCTCGTTAGGGAGCATGGAGAAGTTGTTGATCAGGGCCCTCGCTGCATTCGTCCGCCCGAGTGGATAGTACTTGTTCAAGTACTCGGTGCGGAGTTGCTCCCAGGTGTAGACAAACTTCCCTAAATGTTTCAGCCAGGCGGCTGCTCTATCTGCCAGTGAGAAAGGGAAGGCCATCATCCGAATCGTATCTTGGTCCACATGACGGTCGTGGACAGTGCTGCAGATCATCAAAAACTCCTGGAGATGGAGATGGGGTTCCTCAGTGGCAAGTCCGTGAAAATGAGGAAGCATCTGCAGGGTGTTCGGAGGGAACTTGAAATCCCCCACGATAGCAGGTACCACCACCCAATGGTGCATCAGTGTAGATCCGGGGTTGTGTAACTCCCGCATCGGTCTCGGTGGTCCTGCTCCGGCGGCGGCTGCCGCTGCGGCAGCTGCTGCTGCTGCGGCTGCTGCTTCTGCATCAGCGTCAGGAATGTCCTCAGGCTCGCTCGGCTCGTCTCGCTCTCTTCGGAGTCGCTCCATCTCCCTTCTCATCTCGATCATAAAAGCCCCTTTATCGCGTAACTGCTGCTGAACCGTCTCTAATGATGCGATCAGGGTGGAGTTGATCGCCCCTTGGTCAAATACAACATGCTGCTCTCCCTGCTGACCTCCGGGGTAATCTTCTGATCTGGCGGCCATACCGACGTCTGCAAAATCAGATGAGCCCAACTCAGGTTCTGTCAAATCAATTCGTCTTTCCTCGGGCTCATGTCTCTCAGTAGCAAAAGAAAGGGGGTCGAGGGGGAACAGGGTGGAATCGTACTCGGGCCCGGAGAGCTGGTCTTGACTCTCACGGGCCAACCTAGATGATGAAGTAGACGCGCCTGAAAGCGGTGCAGCCAGAGGCTGCCTAAGAGATCGTCTACCCATCATCTTGATCTTGGCGAGTTGGGCGGATGGGATTTGGAGAAAATATGATCGCAAAGCAAACCCCCGGTTCACCAACGCAACACAATCTGAAGACCGTGAAAGCTCGGTCAATTTATCTTGTCAATTTTATTTGGTGAACATACAAAATATTAGAGCGCTTACGTGACCTGTTAGGATACCCGATGCTACTCCAACCGACTGGCCCGCACGGAAGAGTCGGTAGTCAGCTAGAAATAACACCGGAGGGTTCTACCTAGGGTGCGGGTCACTCTCTCGCGCATCCAAACCATACAAGGAGGGGGTTGCTCTCCCCAAGACAAATTTTTAATGTGAGTGTCTTTTAGGGTCAATAATGTTATCCAGTCCCAATTTTTTTGTTTTTCTTTTTAATTTTTTTCAAAATAAATACAAGCGGCCTAACGGTTTTTCCGATTCTCCTGATGATTAAGCCAAAAACAGAGGGAGAAGACGAAAAAGCCGATGCGCGAAGAAATCAATGATGCATGCAGAGAAAGAAATGCGTACCTTGTCTCCAGCACTCTACATGCAAGTGATCCGCGCAGAATTTAAAGACAGAATAAAACTACCTAAATGGTGCAGCGGGAAAAACCGAGTCCTAGATGTGCAACTTCTATTGATCGTGAAGAACAATAGTTAGCTAACCGAATCGAGTCCGGAGTCCGATCTTGGGAGTCACTCGGTGCCCGCCACAACGGGTCCTGCCAGCGCTGTATGTGACTCCTCACGGCACGTGGTCTCAAATCCAATTAAACTAACTTTTTCAGTGAATTTTATTAAGGTCCAATTACGTTCTATAGGAACAGATATTCTATTAGGTATGGGGCCTTAAAAATTTACGTCACAAGCAAGAGAAATTCCTAAATCTAGGGGCTCGAGAAAAACCGCGTAAACACCGGAAAATGCAGCTAGCTATAAAAACCACGATAAAAGCCGCGAAAATCCAAATGGGTCCCCCGAGTACACCGGTACTCAGCGAAACAGACCCGCTAAGTTACAAATGTCCACAGTTCAAAGTCTAAGTTATTACAACAAATATTGTTCTCTCTCTCTCTCTAAATAGAAAATTTCTTCTCCTCTCTCTCTTCCTCCTGCTCTTCTTCCCGTGCGGATCCTCAAAAAGTGTACTCCAAGTTCTCCACGCAGTATCTCGCACAAAAATTAGAAAGAGAGAGTGTCAGAAAACAGTTATAATTTAGAGAGACAATATGGAAAAATGACTACAAAGCCGTGCTCCCCGGCAACGGCGCCATTCTGATGACGCGAAAATCCCGAACAACTGAGGTAAAGGTATGAAATGAGGTCGTTGCGACCTCAGTCACTCGAATGCGTGCATCAAGAAGAAATCAATCACTCAAATCAGATAAAAACAAGCAAGCACAAAATAGAGCGATCTAGCTATAGGATTAACCTGGTATAGCTCCCAGGGTCGAACACAAGGAGCACAGATTGGCCTTGCGGCCTACGATGTAGTCAGAAATCCAAGAGAATACTTTTTTAGTGGTTTTTATTTGTTTTTATATTTTTTTAGATTTTTTAAAAGATGAGAAAATTAAAGAAGGCACACAGATAATGAACTTCAACAATTTATTTAAAGCATTAAAAATCAAGCAAAAATTCAAAGAAAAATGTTTTTATGTGTTTTATAATTTTTTATGTTTTTGGTGAATTTTTGAGATTTTTCTGATGTTTATTTTATTTTCTAAAAATCAAACAATGCGAAAATCAGAGGGTACTGTCCAGCAAGGCTTAAGACCCAAAAATAAAATACTCTTGGATCTCAAAAAGCCCTAAAGGTAATTTTCCTACAATCTAGAAAGAATAAGGAAAATTTAGGCACCCTAATTATTGTTTTTGGATTTTTAATTTATTTATTATAATTTTTATGGATTTTTAAGGGTTTTTCAATTTTTAAGGTTTTTAAATGATGAAAAGTCACCAAAAATGGCTGGAAAATCAAACAGCAAGCAAACTACAAGTCCTAATTTTTTTAGAATTTTTAAAGGTGATTTTATATTTTTTTGGTATTTTTAAAGTTAGACAGTGACTAAAAAGAGTGTTTTTGAATTTTTTAAAAATAGCAAATGAAATAAAAAATGTCCTCAAAAATCATAGAAATTCCTACACCATGGCAGGAGCCATGTGTCAAAATCTCATTGGATTTGGAGGTCGTTTGATATTTTATTCAAAAATAAAGGAGGGGCACTGTGCACAGGGACCTAAGTGCAAATACCCAAAAGTTCTGGGGTCCTGGTGCAAAATACCCAGCAAAACACGTGCAAAGCACGTGCCTGGGGCACACAGGGACCAAATGGTAATAAAAATAAGTTCCGAGGGCTTATTGGTAACAAGTACCAAAAGTCCAGGGGCTTATCTGCAAAATACCCAAAAAATATCGCACATGCGGAAATAAAACATTCACAGGGGTATATGTGCAAATAAACAAAATATTTTATTCAATGAATAACATCCAGAACTACAGGGCATCTTATGCAAATATCCCAACAAAACACGTGATGACTCACGTGGCTCACAACTGGCAGGGGTATAAATGCAAATAAAATAAGTACGAGGTCCTTGGTGCAAATATCCCAGAAAATAAACAACTTGAATTAAAAATTACAGAACTAAAATGAAATAGAACAAACAGAGGGGTCTAGGAGAAATTTACCCCTTTTATTATTATCGACGGCCTGATGTGTGACGCGTGGCAAATCGGACGGTGGAGAACAAACGCGCCTTTAACTATGGAAGTGCTGGCCTGATCTGACGGCTGCTGTGTGTCCACGTGGATAATCGGACGGTGGTGATGCAACGTGGTTCTTCGAAGGAGGCCAGGCTCAGATCGGATGGTCGAGGTGCAGCCACGTGGATGATCGGACGGCTGAGAGACGTCGTGGCTTAACCTCGCTGCTCAACGGTGAAGATCGATCCTCGGGATGATCGGACGGTGAAAAGGCTCCGCAGATGGACGGTGAGGATCTGATCTGGAGCGAAGAAGGCGATCCGACGGCTCTGGAGGATGGTGGAAGAACTGATGGCCGGCGAACTTCGCCGGCCTCGTGAAGGTGTCTCCGCTCTCCTCTGATGCGCCTGAAGGTCGGAGAAGATCCGGCGTGAAGTTGCGCAGCTGCTACGGGTCTCCGATGCCCCGGCCGAGCCCTGGAAGGCTCCGGCGAGGTCGGCGGAGGAGAAGCTCCTGGGAAGATGTCGGGAAGCCTCAGACGGCCTCCTCTTGACCTGCAAAATAGTTCAGAAGCTTCGCGGGTCGAGGGCAAAGTGCCTCGACCCGGTTAGGCGGCGTGAAGGTGAAGTGTGAGTCGAAATGGCGAGCTCCGGCGAGGGTGGTCGGCGGAGGAGCTCGATTCCCAGATCCTGTGCGATCTGGGTTGTGTGAATGGGTGAAGAAGGTGCGGAGAGGTCTGGCGGAGGTGATGGCGGTGTCGGAATGGAAGATGGGTGGTCGGAGGTGCCTGGCGAAGGTGGCGGAGCTACGCTAACAGTAACTAAAAAATCAAAATCTACGGTATCCTACGGCCTAAGGGTTCTACCTGGGTGGTCGGAGAGACTGGGGAAGAGCAGGGGGTGCTCTTGGTCGTAGCCTCGAGGGTCGTCTCGGCCCGAGGCTCGATGCTCGACGCTGGTGGCGGAGCAGCGGCGGCGAAGATCGCCGGATCAATGGATTCGCCTCCTCGCCTCACTGCAACAATGGCGAACGCTTGCTGTCACTCTCGCGGTGCCAATGGAGGTCACTGGGAAGAAGGAGAAGGTCCAAAGATGAGGCGCGGAGGCGGCGGAGGTCGGGATATATATGGTGACAGGGGCGATTAGGGTTGAGGGGCGACGGCTAAGGAAGGCGTTGATTTCATGGCTAAAGATCCGGCGAGGGAGATGGATGATCGGCGAAGAATCCGGGCATGGGATTTGCGTGGGTGACAGCCTGGAGACGCGTGGAAAATTCGGCGAAGGCGGGGCGGCGCGCGTTTTCCAGAAAAGGAAGGAGTCCGCGGGGGAGTTGACCGGGGTCAACAATCCCCCGTGGACCAATCAGGAGCTGCCACGTTTACTCGATTTTTGTTTATTTATTTTAGGGTAGAAATAGGCCGAATTAAAGAAAACTCAAAACATGAAATGTTTTTCTTTTATTTTTTTCTATTTTTTTGGTGATTTTTAATTAATTTTTGGAAATAAAAATAGGGTAGCTATGTATATAGGTATATGTACACTATATGGATTTTTTTATTTTTGATTTTTGATTTGTTATTTTTATGTATTTTTATGCTCATTTTGTATTTTATTTATTTACCTCATAAAATATGGAATAAAATAGTATTTTTATTTTATTTTAATTATTTATACACAAGGGTGAAATAAATAATCGTATACATTTATATACATGGTATTCATACAATGTATTTTTGTATTTTTCATTTTGTAATTTTTATTTGATTTTTGTTTTGTTTCTTGTTATTTTATGTATTTACCATATGTAACATAGAATATTTACAACAAGTTTTGAAAATAAATACATTTATCTATAGGGTTAGATAAATACATGGGTGATGGTCTATGCACATGGGAAAAAGGGTATTTTTGGATTTTTGATTTTTATTTTGTTTTTAATAACTTTTACAAAATATATACAAATATTTACAACATATTTTTGGGTGAGGAAAATATATAGTTTTATTTATTTGCAAATATATACACATGAGCTCCTATCTCCCTCTACTTTGGCTTTTATGCGGTCAGGCCCATGCTGAGCCCTCCCTTGGGTTAGGTTGCTCAATATTTATTCTAAATATTTCCCTCTTTTTCTTTTTGCTCTTTATTCTTTTATTTTGTGCACAAAAACCTGCTAATTATAGGTTTTTACACAATGCATGCTTTTGGTAATTATTTGTATTTACACATATCTACATGTATTTGCAAAGGTTTTTGTAGCTAAAATAGAAGAATAAAGAGTGATGAATGGGTATTCATCAACTACCTCCACCTCCTTTTTCCTTTTTGATTCTTCTCTCTTCACCGTAACCCCAAGAGGACCTTCTTGTAGATCCTCCGTGTTGACAACAAGGTGCTCCATATCTCCACAACGTGGATAAGACAGAGATTGACGTAATACGAGGTTTCTGGAGCACCTCTGATAAAGCTTCCTCTGCTTCCTATTCTTGAGCAGGTTTGAGCTGTTATATAGGTAACTTTATTGCATTTCCTTTCTGCTTAGTTCATTAATTAATTGTCAATTTAGTTTAATTTCATAAAATCACGTTTGTTGGATCCTCAAGATCCAACGTGAAATCATCGTACATCTTCTTATTTTTCGACCTGCTTTCACCTCATACTCGCTCCTCCACATCTTCACCATCATTTGCACCCTGTCTCCCCCTCAATCCTGTAAGGAGAGAGGGTGATTGGGTCCGTCTCTTTTGCCTCCACCGACGACCACCCTCATTTCACTCCATTTCTCCCCAACCATCGAGTGAAGCTCCTGGATACTTTGTAATTTTCTTCTGGAGCTAACCCTGCAGGTCAGAGGAACGGAGGATGTCCCTTGAGGCCACCCAAAGCTCAATTCAAAGCCCTAAGTTTCTTCGACCTCCAGGCCCCTTTCGATGGGGCTCTAGCTTCATCAGTACCTCCTATAGACATGGGGAGGTCCTAGGAATTTAAAGAGCCCACCGACAAAGGAATAGGAGGCTAGAGCGAGGAGAACATATGGATCGAAGTTCGCCCCAACCGAGTTCTTGAGGTGTTCTTCCAGAGACCTCAAGAGACATCCGGTAAGAGCCATGACCCAGAACTAATCTGGGCCGTTTAAAATTAGGCAAACTATTGTGCAACAACCACCACTCAATCGTCAAGTGTAGCCACGCGGAAGTTGCTCATTTTCCCAATCCATGCATTAGTGGGCAATTTATTTAGTAACCTCTTGCTATTTTTGTATTTCTATTTGGTCCTATAAATATTAAAGCACATTTAAAAAACTAGTGCATATTTTGCATAGGACTCCATGGAATCCCTGAAAAATACAAAGTGGTTATCGCACCGCACGTGTTGGGCCACGTGTGGCGTTATGAATATTGCATTAAAGACCCACTGGTTTTTGTTTATTGGTGTTTAGTCTAAAAACAATAAAAATTAGTGTTAATTTTTGGGTATTTTGCACTTGCATTTTTATTATAAATATATCCCCACAAGTGTTATAATTTATTTCTTTCTTTTCAATTTTTCTAAAATATCTCATGTGCCTAAAAAATTTTGGAAATATTATTACGAATGCCTTAAATATTAAGGATGCACACCATGCTTTTATTTAGCATTTACTAGTATTTTTTTCAGTTATTAGAAAATCATCTAGGAGCTAAATACTCCCTGTTTACAGAGAAAAAATACAAAAAATTATAAAACCTGCTTTAAAATCTCCAAAAAATTAGAGTATACATATTATTATATATTATAACTCCATACCAAAAATCAAAAAATAAATAAAAGAAAACACTAAAAGATTAAAAACCTTAAAAACTTATAAAATTAACAAAAACTAATTAAAAATCCAAAAATATTTGTATCTATTGAATATTTTTATTTATAATATATAATACATATTAAAAATATTTTTGGAATTTTTGGACTTATTATCTATTTTAAAAACCTAAAATAATTTGGCCTATTTATCTTATTCCATGTTTTGTATATTTAAATCAATTAAGAATACCTAAAAATTAGCAAAATTTATAAGAAAAATCACAAAAATCAAGAAATGTTATAAAAAACACAAAAAACATTTTATTTTGTAATGTCTAACTATATATAAATATATTTTAAAATATAAAACCCTATATATACTGTATATATATTATAATACATTAATACTTATTATTATTTATAACTACTTAATACATATCTAAACCTTTAAAAACATAAAAGGACTTACTTGTATATATTTCTGATATTTTTATATTTATTATATAATTCCTATATATTATTTACAATATACACATTAATATATGGGAAAATGGGGTCGTCCCCTAAGGGGAGCTAACTTGGATCCCCCACCCTATTTCCCCCATTTTTTTGAAAAATGCTTCCATAAAAATTCATCACTAATCCCTATATGATGTCATTCAAGTTTCGTGAGAAACAGAGACTTCTATGACTTCCATCTAGATAATCATTTTCTAACGGTCACATAATTGTTGAAATCTGTCCCATCTGGATGGAGGTCGTATGTGTCTTTATTTTCCATAAAATTTGAATGACATAATATAGAGATATATTGATGAAAATCCATGAAAGCAATTTAAAAAAAGAATGGGGGAAAATGGGTGGGATGGTGATGAATCCCTAATTTATCATCATTATACTCCTTTATAAACCTCTGAGATTGAATAAATCAATAAAACCATCATTAATTCAACTTAACTAACACTTGACCCTCTATTTGTAAATAACCCTGATTATTGTATTAAATTAACTTTTATTTTATTTATTTTTATTATTTTATTTCCTATTAAAAAATCCAAAAAAATAGATAAAATATTATATATATATTTATTTTGGGATTTAAAAGATATTTAAAAAGATAAAAATTCACAAAATAATAAAAAACAGTGTTTTTATCCAGGGATTTTTACCCGACAGACCCTATATACTTTGTCAATCACCTCCACGACCTTTGAAACAACCTAATTCCTCCCTCAACCCTGTAAACTTGCCAACTCTTACTCCATGAACCCTCCAGATAATATATTTTAAGCCCGTGGGGGTTATTGGGATAATTTACAAGGTCGATGGGGTAATTACGTTGTGCAAAAGGTCGTAGAGGCATTTTAAAATGTTTATAGGGTATGTTAGGTAAAAATCCCTTTTATCTATTAAAAATACTTAAAAAACTAACACCTGATCTAAAGATAAAAAAGTCATTGTATCGACCAGGTGGATTTTAGCATAATTTTTTTTGTTATTATTTATACTTCTAAACTTAGATGTATAGTGAAAAAGTACGAGAGTGTCGAACTTAGGGAGGCAAACTGTTGGAAACAAGGGTTAAACTATAGAAGATTAAGGTAAAGTAGGTTTCCTAATTTTTATTTATTTAATTTTTATAAATTTTATTTTTTTTGTAATTTTATGTATTTTGTAATTTTTTATTTAATTTTATTTTTTTTTGCATTTTTGGTTTTTATATTATTATTTTTATGTTTTTAATTTTTTCCAATTTTTATGAATTTTTAAAGGATTTTTAATGTTTTTATTGATTTTTGCATTATTTTTAAGGTGAAAAACTTTATTTTTGTTGAAAACTGTGAGGTATTTTTTATCTTTAAAATCGAAAAATGTACGAAAATATTTTGATTTTATTTTTATTTGAGAGTACATGAAATTATCTTTAAAATGATTGGTTGTATGTTTTTATATGTATTTTTATGAATTAGTTATACTTTTTCAAAGTTTTTATGTATTTTGTATTTTTATGTATTTTAATATTTGATTTTTATTTATTTTGGTTTATTATGTAAAATATAGTGAAATATGCTAAGGGTAATTTTTATAGGATTTTAAAGGTGTTTTTTTATGTATTTTATGAGTTTGTTATATTTTTATGGGATTTTAATGATTTATCTAAAATAGAAAATATTTATAATTTCTGAAAATGTGATTTAATATTGTATATAGTATAATACTAGTTATTAATATGTATTTTTATTATATTTCTGTATTTTTTATTTTTTATTACGCATTATAAAAGTATAGGATTAATGTACTGTTAGGGGTCTAAATGTAATATACTGGAAAGGAAGGGCGTGTATGTAAATTGTATGAACTAGAGTGTATTCGTGCAAAATCCACAGGGACCGCGTGCTACGTTATGTACATCAGCTGTACGGGGACCTTCTCGTCAATTCAGAAATTCTGAGGGCTATCCCTATAAAATGTCCAAGTAATGCCACTCTAAGCAGTGGAAACTACTTGTAAAATTAAGTAGTTCCAGGGTTATGGATGCAGTTTATGCAGATATTATCTGGTCGCATGCGTGAGGTCACATGCGACACCCTTCAGCGGTGTGGTGGTGGACTTGATCCATTATCGATGCGTGTCGAGTCGTACGACATCCGATCAGATTTCTATGTATGGTTGATATACATTTTGGTAGTTTGATCGTTCTTCCCTCAACATTCGATGTAGCTCCAAGCGACCTCTAAGGCGGCCGCTGATTTTACTGTGGTGGAGCTATGTTTCAGGTATTTGAAGATTTGATTTCTCAATTAATTATCACCATTTCTGATCCTCGTGTTCTGATGTAACGAAGGCTCTAGGTGATGTCTTTTCACAAATGTATTGGTTTCAGATCTCTAGTGATGCGAATCTATGATTGTGCGAGGTCCTCGATGATCAGTTGAAGCTACTTCCAAATGTCAAAGATGCAAGTCAGATGCTCCATGTGATGTAGGAACAGAATCCTTCGGGAGTTGCTTCGTAGATCGAGCTGATCGTGTTGCTAGGAAATATTCGAGCTTCGAATCCCCAGATACTTGCAGATAAAGATGCATATGAGTTGCTCGATTATTGACAGAAGTTGATCATGCTGCTCCGTATCTATTGACTCGTGACCTACAGATACTCCGATGAAGCGAATAGCTTTACATGTGCTCCTTAATTGTATTAGTGGAATCAAATCTATATCTCTAGGTGTTCATATATGATCCATTGCGGATCGCAGATGGATCTGGCTAGTATGTTCTCTAGTTGTTGACTCAATAAGGACTGTAGTTCTTTAAATAGAAGACTCGAGGTATCTTTCTCGGATTAGAGTTATAAAACATGGAATGAATGGTGATACTTTGTGAAGCGGGGAAACATGATCAGATCTCTAAACAAGATTGGATATGAATCTACCAGGTGATGGAACAAGTATGCGTATAAATGGATAAGGATCGAAATGAGATGTATTTGGAAGTGGATAAAGATGGTTTTTATGTTGATTCGTAGAGAAAAGGAGAGAAGAGAATGATGGAGATGAGAAGAGAGAAAGCAGGAGGAGGATAAGGAAACAGATAGGGAACTACTTGGATGAAGGATGTTTGCCTGGAAATCGAGCTCTGATGAGCTCGATGATCATTGCCTCGACGCACGGTGCTTCGCGGAGGCAAGGCACAACAGAGAAGTCCCTCAAGGTTGGCAGTGATCTCACCGACCCTCTGTGACTAGACCAGAGCTCGACGAAGGATGACGAAGGAGACCGCCACTCTCACAACGCTCTCTCTCTTCGGAACTCGGTGGTAGGAGCTGGTTGTAATGGCGGATCCCCGCTCCCGGGAGGGTTGGGTGCCTTTAAATAGAGGAGGAGTAGTGGGGCGCAAGGCAGCGGCTCCGGTCACCGCCGGCGGGTAGAGTCATCAGAGGAGATTATATGAATGGCTGACTAACGACCGACCATTAGTTTGTAGGTCGAAGGCGGAAAGGGAAAGAACAAATGGCGTGCTGAAGAGATAGGGGAAGAAAACAAGGAAGAAGGTGAAAAGGAGGAGAGAGAGAGGGAAGAATAAATAAAATAATAATTAAATAATTAAATGATTTATTAATTATATTAAGGTAAGAAATAACTAAATGGTTAATTACGTAATTAAATGAATAATTAATAATTATATATAATTATTAAAATAATTAAACAACTTCATGACTTATTAAATAATAATTGATAATTAAATAATAAATAACTTAATTAATAAGTTAATAAATAAATAAATAGGTTTTATTTTAATTTAATTTTAATAATGGAATAATAAAGTATATAAATAGAAGAAATGACATATATTTAATAATATAAATTAATGTACATTGTACAAGATATACCAATACGGTCCCGAAACATACATTTTGCATATTAACTCCATTTTAAAAGTGTCATTTTGATAGATAATTAAATAAAACAAACTATAAGACTGAGTTTACTCAATTTGTAGTCGACATGGCCGAGTTATGAGGTCCAAAAAATTTAGGTAGCAGCTTCGTGGCTTCAGGATTTATTGGCATTTTAGTTTAAATTATATTTTTATATCTTTATACTGATTTTTAGAAGTATATTAGAAAAGAAATTAAGTTAAATGGATTTATGGTTATATAATTAGAAAATCAGAAAGTTTTTACATATAGTACATATATACAACAGGGCCCAAACGCCAAAACTCACCCATTTTATTCCAATATTTTTTTATATTTTTAATAAATAGTATTAGGTATACAATGAAGTTTACAATTGAGTTTGGTCAATTTGGAGTTTTCTGTAAATATTTATGAACCTCAGAATCAGCTTTTACGCCTTTTTCGATTCATTGTAATGTTTTATTTTTATTTTGAATAATTTTTCTTATATTTTTATAAAATAATATATATTTTTGTGAACACCTTTTGTAAAGGAAGTATTTTTGTTTGAGATTTTCTTCATGACAAATAAACTATGTGAAGTATTTACTAGGTGGAAAATGAATAAAGATATTTTTATTGTCTTGTTTTTCTGATATTTTTATTCATTATGATCCTTACCTCCCCCTACTTATTTATTTTGTCGACCAGGTCAATATTGACCTAGTCTCAGGGTTAGGATCAATCTGTATATATTATATCTACATCCTTCTTTTCTTTTATTTTTATTTTTCTCTTTATTATTTTATTTTAGATAAAATATGTGTTAAATGTGATATTAATATTTATTGTTAAAATATTAATTAATGGAAATTATTGAGTTTTTACATGCATTTATCAAGGATTGTATCTAAAATAAAAGAATAAAGGCAATGAATCATAGATTCATCATTCCCCTATACTTTACCTTTGCTAGTCCCTTGGCGAACACTTATTCTATAAATAAGTGCAAGCAAAAAGAAAAAGAAAAAGGAAAATAAAAGAACTTTGAACATGCTTGTTTCTTTAAACCGAATCTCACTTCACCCAAAAATTAGAACTTGGATTACTCCTTTGGATTAATAATTTGTCAGGCTCTTATTAGAATTAGGATTTAAGCCTCGATAGCCCTCAAGTTCCACAAATCCTTATCAATGTTCATCTCATAGCCAGCTCAGACCCACCCATTCATCGCACAAACTTTTCAGCTTTGAAAGAAATTTGTACTATGTGTGATAGGTTTTAGCTCTTCCTACTTAGAGAAGCGAAGAAACCACCCATCCCAGTAATACACTCTCATTGGGCCCTCATCCAGCTACTCGATCCTCGAGGAGGGGGGTATTTCCTTTTAAGGTCAGGTCATGCTGTGTCCGTAATAGAATAGAGAGAGAAGAAAGAAGAATGGGAAGAGAACTGTAGTGTGATAAATGTAATCACATCTCCTTGTGAAGCCTAGCCAGTTTAGCCAAGTCTCCACCAAGATAATGCATGCTTTCTAAAGCTCGGACCATTGTGGTCATATTGGTATTTGGTGTATTGCTTCTTTTTAGTAGAGAATGATTGTTGCACTGCATAGAACTTTTGTACCCCGATGGATATAACATCTTTTCTTTCTGTCCATTTTTTGAGGTCTTGGAAAAATTGTGCCATCAGATCCTTCCCTCATTTGAAGCTTTATTTCAACCCAATTTCTCCCTTCTTTAGACATCAGCGCCACTAGACAAGGATGGAAACACACCACCGAAATGTATTGCCCTTCGCAGCCCCATGCAAGTTGAGCTAAGTGCAGAGTGCATGAGTTCAAAATTGGTTCAAATGGAGAAGAGTTAAATGGATGACACCAGGTGTCCTACTTAGGTACAGTCAAGTTGAATTCCGAACATGGTCTCATTAAACCCAAAGAATTAAGTCTAAAAGATCTGAAGATTCTTAATTCCAGATCCTAATAAAGTACATTTTGAATTAAATGGATTAAGTCCTAAACAAGCTCCATCTCTCGAACATAGATCCATTCGGTTCAAGAATTAGAGTTGTTTTGAAAAATGCGAATGAATGCAACATATTTTTTTTATGAAGTAGATTTTTTGGCTTAAGCTTTTTAAGTGGTTTTTGAAGAATTTTGAAAATTTTCATTGAATTTTAAAACTTCTCAATTTTTAGGAGATTTTTGAAAAGTTAGTGGATTAATTCAATTTACACGAATTTTACATGAATTTTGTACATTTTACAAAGGCCTTTATACAAATTTTATATACAAGATGATATAGCTTTTATACAAGATTTTACAAGGATTTTATAATTTTTTAATAATTTAGGATTTTATCCGAGTATTTTACAATATTTTTTATATATACAATTTTAAGCCATTTTCTTAATAAGTCATATTTAAAGTTTTCTTTCGCCTTTTAGAAACCCAAATATACACCCATACTTTTAGAAAGTCATATTATTAAAAATATGATAAAGTACGAGTTATGGCTTCTAAAGTATATATAGAATATATATGACACCCCCTATACTTAGCATAAACTATGTCCTCATAGTGGTCAAAGAGCGGCAAAGGAAGACATAACTTATGCTAACTATAGATCGATGAAAAGAATTCCATACTACAATGGCTCAAAAGAATAATGAATAGAAGTCAATCATCTCCTCTAGACTTAGGATCAAGTAATCCTAAGGATAATAGACTCAAAATCGGAGATGATCGAGGTCAAGAGAATGTACACAATCAACGACTCGTCTTGCCCCCCCTATACTTAGAGTAAAATATCCCTAAGTATAGAGACACATATCAACATACGAGGGACAAGTGAGGGAGCAGACAATACAAAAATCGAAAACAATCAAAAGCCGATATGAGCGATATTACCCCCCTTATACTTAGGGTAAATCACACCCTAAGAAACAATAGGGGTAATAGAATAGAACGATATGAACAACATAGTGTTTTCTCCCCCTATACTTAGGATAAAGTACATTCTAAGTATAACAAAAATCCTACACGAAATCTGGGAGTGTAAGACAAATGGAAGAAAGAAAAAATAAACCGAGAATATGTACAAAGTGATCTTGAAAATTAGGTATGAGATGCAGAGTATAAAAAGTGAAGAGTACATCTCAGATATATCGATGCTACCATTGTCCCATACACCTTTCGAACAAGATACAAGCCTTTCCGATTTCTCTGAAGTTTCCCTAGAAATAACTTTAGTCTCGCATCGAATAACCAAACTTTCTGATCTGGCTTGAACTGATTGTGGTTGATGTGAGCATCATGCCACTCTTTCATCTGCTCCATATAATGCAGCCTACTCGTGAAAGCTTCGTCTCTTAATTCTTCCAGGGCTGCCAATTCTATCTGCCTCTGATCTCCTTCATTATCTAGACTAAAGACAACCTCTTTCATTGCCCACTAAGATCTATGCTTATTCTCAACAGGTAATGGCATGGCTTGCCATAAAATGAGTCGAAAGGGAGATATACCCAGTGGAGTTTTGAAGGATGTTCTATAGGACTAAAGAATCGAGTCCAAAAGCTGTGACCAATCCTTTCGGTCTGGGTGAACAACCTTCTGCAAGATCGTCTTGACCTCCCAATTCGATACTTCGGCTAGACCATTTGTTTGAGGATTATATGGAGTTGCAACTCGATGATCTATGTCGAAATCGTTAGCAAATGCTCTTACCTTGTCATTGATGAATTGGCTGCCCCCCGTCTGATATCAGAACTTGAGAGATCCGAAACCGTGTAATGATATGCTTTCTCAGGAACTTGCCAACCGTGTTCGCATCAGCGACTCGGGAAGAATAACCTCTAACCAACGACTCACATAATCTACAAAAATAAGTATATACTCGAATCCCTGACTCTTAGGGAACGAGCCCATAAAGTCAATACCCCATGCATCGAACACTTCACATAATGAATCGGTTGCATCATCATCATGTCTCTATGTCCACAAGTGCCCATTCTCTAACTGTCTGTACATCTTTTTACGAATGCATGAGCATCTGCAACAAGCGTAGGACACCCCGGATTGAAGTACCTCTGTGATGTCCTCATCTCTGAATGGTTTACTATAGCTTCTAATATATGGCAATACATGAGGACACTCTGGTATTCCTCATGAGGAATACACCGACGCTAGACGGAATCCGCTCCTTCATAATAAAGGATCGGATGCTCCCAAGGATAAGACTTGGCTTTCACAAGGAAAGACTCACGTCTCTGCCTAGACCTACCTTGTGGCACTTTCTTAGCAACAAGAAAGTTCACAATGTCAGCATACAATGGGAGTGAGGCAACAACAACAATCGCCTCTTCAGGGAAGGTCTCGGTGATTGGTGCATCGTACTCAGAAGTCTCAGGTAATCCTAGTCGGGAGAGGTAATCCGCCACCACATTCTTGACTCCAGGCTTATCCTTGATCTCAATATCGAACTCCTAGAGTAGAAGGACCAACTGGTTAGACGCAGCTTGGAATCATTCTTATCCATTAAGTACCTGATGGCGGTATGGTCAGTAAAAATGGTAACCTTAGATCCTAATATGTGGGACCTAAATTTATCTAAGGCAAATAATACGACTAGCATTTTTTTCTCTATACCTATGTAATTCCTCTGGGTAGAATCCAAAGTCTTGCTAGCATAGTGTATGGAATAAGGTAGGCCATCCCTACTCTATCCCAACACAACCCCAATGACAAAATCGAAGGCACCTGTCATGATTTTGAATTGGAGAGACCAATCGGGTGGCTGAAGGACAGGAGCCTCTACAACCATTTTCTTGAGATTTTCAAAAGTTGAAAGACACTTATCATCGATAATAAACTCGGTGTCTTTAGCTAGAAGGTCAGATAATGGTCAGACAATTTTGCTGAAGTCTCGTATGAACATTGATAAAAATCGACATGCCCGAGGAAAGACTGTAACTGCTTCAAATTGGATGGCGGATTGAGCTTCTTTATGATATACACCTTGGCCGGATCCACCTCCATGACCCTGTTGGAGATGATGTGACCAAGGACCATCCCCTGAATCATCATGAAATGACTCTTCTCCCACGATAGAATGAGGTTAACATCCATGCACCTCTGAAGCAAACAGTCTAGGCTAGAAAGATAGGAATCAGAATCATTGCTGCAGATCGAAAAATCATCCATGAAGACCTCTAAAAAGTTGCTCACCATGTCCGCAAAAATTGAAAGCATGCCCTCTAGAATGTAGTCGGAGCATTACATAATCCAATGGTCATCTATTTGAAAGCATACATTTTGAACGGACAATTAATGTAATCTTTTCTTGATCTTTAGGTGCAATGGCCACCTGATTATACGCCGAGTACCCATCAAGAAAGTAATAATGGCTCTTCCTGACTAACCTTTCGATGATCTGATCAATGAATGGTTGCGGGAAGTGATCCTTCTTGGTCTCCTGATTCAAACATTTGTAGTCCACACAGACGCACCAAAAAGTCGGTACTCGAGTATCGATTTCCTCTCTATCCTTGTTTATCATAGTACTGATACTCATCTTATTTGGTACCATATTTAAAGGACTTACCCAATTAGAGTCAGAGATGGGATAGATAAAATTGACGCTCCACCACTTGGATGTTTCCTCCATAACCACCTCTTGAAGATTCGGGTTCAACCTATGCTGAAACTCACGAGATGGTTTGGCAACATCCTCAAGAAAAATGTGGTGGGAGCAAAGAGTTGGACTAATCCCATGGAGATCGGCTACTAACCACCCGATTTCCTTGCGGTTCTTTTCAAAAATCTCCATCATACGAGATTCTTGATCTTCGGTCAGATCGAAAGCAATGATGGCCGAAAATATTTTAGGCTGTCCAACAAGGAATCAGTATTTCATGCTCTGAGGTATATGTTTAAGCTCAGTGGGAGAAGGAACAGGTAGAGATGGTCTGACTAGGGCATGGGTATAGGCTACTAGGTCTGTATGCTTAAGCTCATCCTGCTCTGACTTAGAAAGATGTGGAGATTGCTCATCTAATTGCTGACTCTGTTGTACTAGCTCGATCTCTAGGCTAGTTGTAGACTCATCTGAAATGAGACACAGACCATGTTCATCAAAAATCTGCCAATCGAAGTCCACATATTTATCAGAGGGATCAGGATTGGAACAACAAGAAAGGAACTCAAAAAGATCATCATCAGACTCGCTTGCCTCAACCTCTAACTGTATTTGCTCCAAGATTGTCTTGTTCAATCTTACATAATATAGTATCTGAAACTCCGACTCACCTAAAGGTGTGATGAAAGATCTTGTACTCGATTCATCCCAAACGACCTCATCATCTGTCTGCACAAAGTCACAATCTTGATGACTATCGGTCCCATCATCATATGCTCGCTCCAACTCTTTTGATTTAGCTTTGAGGTCTTGGATCGTCCCTATATGTGTACTCTCTCCTTGGAAGTGAAAGTACACCTTCCCAATACCATAATTAGAAACGACCTTAGCTATCTCCAGAAAAGGTCATCCTAATATGATTGGGGTATTGGTCACACATTCAGTGATCGTCATGGCCCACACAATGAAGTCTTCGGGGAATTTCAAACCCCAAATGCTGACGATAGAGTCTTCAATTAATCCCTTAGGCCTCTTGACCGATCTATCAGAAAACTTCAAGACCATTCTGCTTGGTCGAAGAGGTCCGAACTCGAACTTGTCGAGTAAGGAAGAGGGAAGGAGATTAATTGGTGATCCACTATCTAAAATAGTACGATCAAAAGTTTGATCTAAAATCCCGCATCAGACATACGGTGCTCCTGTGTCTGATCGCTTGGATGGAAGATGGCTCTGGATGGCATGACAAGTCTCCTTGGTCAACACATGAATTTGTGAGCAATGATTATGCTGCCTCTTCTTTCTACGAACTATGCTTCGCTCCTTGAGTCCTTTCTGTAGAAGGGGGATGCGTGCCGGGGCTTCCGAAAGAGTGAGTTGGATGGTGAATTTATCAAGCATCTCTTTTGTCAGATCTAACATTTAAGTCTTTTTGGAATTTTCTTTTTTCTCACCTTTTCCTAAGCAAAGTGCTTAAGGAAAGGAATTTGTACATCCTCCTTGTTAGTATGTACAGTTAGAGGAACATATGAAGAGGAAGAATCAGGTTTTTTCTAAAACTGGGACCAACTCTATGATCAGAAGATGAAGACTCATGAGATCTAGTCGTATCACCTGTCTTTTTTCCCTAGATCTTCTCCTTTTCCATTTTTTGTGTTTTGTCTCCTCATCAGTAGGTATGAATGATGGTAACACAACTATTTCTGCATCATGATCATCAGACTTGGTGACATCAGCACCACCATCCAGATCCTCATAGATGCTAGCGACATCAGTACCACTATCTGCATTATGCTCAACTGGCTCGAAAGTATCATCAATTGATGCGTCTGCATCATGCCTAGTTGAGACATCGCCAAATGGGACGCTACCACTCCTCAAAGATATGAAATCAACATCATTCACATTTTCAAGTGAAATAGAGTCTATCTACGGGGTCTGCGTAGCGGTCTGATCTAGCATGAGATCAATTATCTACTGCTTGAACTCATTCATATCTTGCCTATTCTTATCATATTGTCTAGTGATCTGATAGGCAAGATAATCAAAAGCCAAGTTCACATAGGAGTGTCCTAGAGAACTGGATGAGTATTCCAAAAACTGCTGAGGCAACTACTTAGAAAGAGATCCTAGCATTCACTGAGTAGAAGTCTGAATCTAACAAGGCTCGATCGCAGGCTCTAACTGAAGGTAATATATCCTCTGCACTGGAGACTATGTATCAGATGAATCAGCTGGTAACCCTGAAGACGCGATAGGTGCGACCTATTCAATCTGAATCTTCAGGTCACTAATGCTCCTTACAAGCCCGTCGATCTTGTCGAGCTTGTGTAACTGGTGGCATCTCATCACAATTTGCTCTAGGTGGTCTAATCTCTTGCTAAGAGTCCTTATTTCATCTGACGAATATTCTGAAGATGTAAGAGTCGATGGACCTGATGAATATCCATTTCATCACCTTTATTCTTTCATTTTATCCTTAAAAACCCTAACCAGTGCATGTAAATAGCATCAATTTGTACAAAATAACATTCATCATTTGTTGTATTTATTATGCATATAATACTGTTTTTATGGTCGATAAGGAATAAAGTAGGGGGAGATAAGGGTCTTAAATCAAAATAAAACCTATTTTTTATTCATTCAATAATTCAAGTTTGACCTCCATTTTATTATGTATTATTTATTGATCAAATGAAGAAACCTTGTACATGAAAGTTGTATATAATAATGTAAATAAAAATACAAAATTGAGTTTGTATAAAAAAATACACAGTGTACATTTTCTACACAAAATTAAAAGCCAAAACCCAACTTCACAGACCCATATCTCCCAAATAAAAACTCAAAATGTATCAAGATCACTCTCTAATTATATATGACTTTTAACAAGCTATTAATGGAGTGGGTTTTATAACTTTTGGAGTTAAGGTGTGAAAGTTAGGTTTTGGACCCTCATTGTACAGTATACCCGAATAAAATATTTAATTTATTCATTTCTTATTATTTTTGCAAATTCATATTTTTAAAATTTTGTAATTATTATTCATAACCGATACACATATTAAAACACAAATAAAACCAAAAAGGAAACATAAAATAAAATAAGTCTATATACATATATAGATAAAATACATATAATCCTACTTGTACATAAAAAAGGGAAATTTATTCTTTCATTCCTTTATATTTTTATACCACTGTAAATATCATTTATATTTTACTAAAAATATTAACAGGAATTAAAACCCAAGAAAATACATTAAAATAAAAGAATGTATATAATACATAGACAAAATACCAACATATTATATATCCCTACTTAATTAAGTATACAAATAACATCCTAAAAATATAATATAAATATATTTATGTACATAAAAATAATTTATAAATATATAAAATAAAAGGTTAAAGTAATAACATAAAATATACAAAATAAAAATAAAATAGCTAAATGTACCTATAATTATTCCCTTAAAAATTACCTACTAATAAATAACATCAATAAATAAATAAAAATAATACCAAAATACTACATTAAAAAATGAACATTTTTTATTTTATAAGCAAAAATTAATAAAATCATTTATTGGGTTTAATTAATAAATCTATAATAAGTCAGTCGGTTTTGTCTTCTAGCGCTGACGTGGACCAATCGCAGCATGCCAATAGCTGACCTCTGGTCAACTATCCCTCCAAGCGCCTGCTCCAGTCAGACCCGTCTTCTCCCATGTTTTCTTTCCTTTTCCTCGCATGATCTATCGATCAATCATCCCTGATCTCTTCATACAAACTCATCATTAATCATCCCTACTACATGCCAAACATCTAAATTACGTGTACATAACATGATTTTCTCCCAACAACCCAGTCGATAAGGGTGCTAAGCTTTGCCTATAAATAAAAGCCTCCGACTTTCTTCTCAAATTTGGCCACCATTTTGAGTCTAGGAACCCTCGCCATTGGTCTAAAAGGTCTTCTCGTGATAAGGAAGTCCTCTCGCGGCCATGCGGAGCTCCAGGAGGATGGAGATGCGCCCACGGCCGTCGCCAGCGGCCCTGCTCCCTGAGCCCCCTCAGGTATAAGAGCTGCATTTTAATTATTCCAGGTAGCTTTTAATTCCATCATTTCATTTCAGTGACTACTGATGAATCCATGATTCATTAACATTTCTGTCGCATTTTATCTTAAAACCCTTAACAAATGCATGTAAATAATAATTAATTCTCATTTTTTATAAAAATTCCATTCATGAATAAATATTCACTTTTAAGCATAAAAATCATGTAAATAAATAAAGAACAAAGAAAACGAAAAGAAAGCAGATTGGATATATGTAAATATGTACAATATGACTTAAAAATATAAATATAACTGCAAGGTATATTTATAACCTAACCCACGAGACCAAGTCAGCATGGATTGGTCGACAAACCAATAAGTAGGGGGAGATAAGGAAAGAAAACCCTAAAAATAAATTAAGACACACCTCATGTACATTTCCGCTATTTATCAAATAAATACAAAACTTCAATGAATTTTAATTAATTCATATGTGCATATTTTTCACCAAAATCTTTTCCTAATTATTTCTAAAAAATGTAAATAAAAATATAAAAATAAGTTAAAAATATTACCATGTATATATGCCAAGAAATCCAACCGACAAATTGTCTAAATCTCAACTTCCGAACATCATAACTTCTTCATACGAACTCCAATTTCACTCTACTCACTTTTAAAGTTCATAAAATAATATTCTCTAATTAATAAAGTGGTTTCATGGAATTCCATTTGCAAAAAGTTGGTTTTGGGACCAAATGACAACGGGGTTTCTAGGATATTTATTTTATGTAGAACACCTTATTTACAGTTTTATTAATTTATAATTTCTAATTATTTTCATGATCTTGTAATTTAACCTTAATTTATTTCAGAATTTTTGGAGCTTATTTCAGAATGCACCTCCTCTAGATACTGTCCTCTCCTTCATGATAAAGGACGGGATCCTCCCAATGGTAAAACTTGGCCTTCGCCAGGAAGGTCTCGAGTTTCTGCCTGGGCCAACCTTGTGGAACCGTCTTGGCAACAAGATAGTTCACAATGTCAGCGTACCACGGGAGCGAGGTGATAGCCAAGATCGCCTCATCTGGAAATGTCTCTGAGATAGGTGCGCTGGGCTCAGATTCCTCAAGATTCTCCAATCTGGAGAGATGATCCGCCACCACATTCTTGACTCTAGGCTTGTCCTTAATCTCGATATCAAATTCCTGGAGTAGAAGGATCCATCTGGTGAGACGTGCTTTGGCATCCTTCTTAGCCATTAAGTACCGGATGGCGGTATGATCAGTGTAGATGGTCACTCTAGATCCGAGAATGTAGGATCGATACTTATCAAGAGCAAAGCCTACGGCCAGCATCTCTTTCTCAGTCACAGTGTAATTCCGCTGAGCGGCATCCAAGGTCCGGCTGGCGTAGTGAATGGCAAAAGGTAATCCATCCCTCCTCTGTCCAAGCACAGCCCCAACGGCAAAATCTGAAGCGTCTGTCATGATCTCGAATGGGAGAGACCAATCGGGTGGCTGGAGGACAGGAGCTGAAACAACCATATTTTTGAGAGTCTCAAACGATTCAAGACACTTATCGTTGACAACAAACTCGGTGTCTTTTGTCAGCAAGTCAGTCAGCGGTCGGGCAATTCGATTGAAGTCCTGAATGAACCGTCGGTAGAAACCAACATGCCCCAGAAAAGACCGCAACTGACGCAAGTTGGACGGTGGATTGAGTTTTCTGATGATATCCACCTTGGCCAGATCGACCTCCATGCCCCTGTTGGAGACGATATGACCAAGGACCGTCCCTTGAGTCATCATAAAATGACTCTTCTCACAGGATAAGACAAGATTGACCTCAATGCAGCGCTTGAGCACACGGTCCAGGCAGTCAAGACAAGCGTCGAACCCGTCGCCGTAGACCGAGAAGTCATCCATGAAGACCTCTAAACAGTCACCCACCATGTCCGAGAAGATATACAACATGCACCTTTGGAATGTCGCAGGAGCGTTACATAGACCAAAGGGCATCCATCTGATAGCATAGGTCCCAAACGGACAGGTGAATGTCGTTTTCTCCTGGTCTTCGGGCGCAATGGCCACTTGATTGTATCCAGAGTACCCGTCAAGGAAACAATAATGACTCTTCCCAGCTAGCCGCTCGATAATCTGATCAATGAAGGGTAGCGGGAAGTGATCCTTCTTGGTGGCCTCATTCAATCGTCTGTAGTCCACATAGACCCTCCAAGAAGTGGGCACTCTGGTAGCGATCTCCTCTCCAGACTCGTTGACGACTGTAGTGATACCCGTCTTCTTGGGTACCACATGTAGCGGACTTACCCATTTGGAGTCAGAGATGGGATAGATGAAATCGGCGCTCCACCACCTTGAAATTTCTTTCATAACTACGTCTCGAAGATTCGGGTTCAGCCGTCGTTGGAACTCACGCGACGGCTTAGCGTTATCCTCAAGATAGATGTGGTGAGAGCAAAGATTTGGGCTCAGCCCCTGGAGATCAGCTATACTCCAACCTATCGCCTTGCGGTTTCTTTCAAGAACCTCCATCAGACGAGATTTTTGTTCTCCAGTCAAATCTGCTGAGATAATGACTGGGTACATTTCTGGCTCACCCGCAAGGAATCTGTATGTCATCGACTGCGGTAGAGGCTTCCGTTCTGGACAACTGGGAGGTGGCAGATCTGGCTTTTGATATGTCTGTGTAAATGCTACTAGGTCTGCATGGGAGAACTCTCGCTCTGCATGAATTTCTGACGAAGGGTGGCCTGCTGAATCATCAATAAACGGCACTGGCTCGCACTCTGTCATGGTTGTTGGCTCAGAAGGAATCAGACAAGGCAAATAATTATCAAAGTCATCCCAGTCAATGTCTGAATCCGAGGGATCAGAAGAAGATGAACATGATTGAAATTCATCAACACCACTCATCACAACACTGTCAGCTTCAGATATATCCTCATCCAGGGATGTGCTCTCCCGACTTTCGACTTCCATGAGCTTGAGATACAGTGAATCTGTAGGCAAGGCGAGAGTCGGTGCTACGGGATCTTTCCAGTTGGATTCATCATCAGTCATCTCAAAATCACAAACCTGGTGGATGTCTAGTTCTTCCTCTGTCATCTGCGCTGCTTCACTGGACTGCTCTGAGCACTCTAACTCTCTGGCTCTGGTTTCCTCGATCGTCTCTATTTGTATGGTTTCGCCCTCTACGCGAAAACATACCTTCCCGCTATCATGGTCGTTCACCGCCTTGGCTGTGGCCAAGAATGGACGTCCGAGAATGATGGGGGCATCGGTTACCGACTCAGGGATCTCCATGTCCAACACAACGAAGTCCACGAGGAATTTTAGGCCCTGAATGGTAACGACCACGTCTTTCAATAACCCCTTCAGCCTCTTAGTCGACCTATCAGCAAACTAAAGGACTGTCCTGCTCCTAAGAAGAGGACCAAACTCGAATCGGTCGAGTAAGGCTGCCGGAAGAAGGTTAATTGAAGAGCCGCTGTCTAATAGAGTACGATCAAACTACTGCTCCTGAATCTTGCATCTGACATAGGGAGCTTCTGCATCTGGTCTCTTGGCTGGCAGCTTGTTCTGGATGGTACAACAAGTGGACTAAGTGAGCACATGGATCTGATCTCTGTGGTTCCTCCTCTTCCTGCGAACGGTAGTCTTCTCTTTCAGGTTCTTCTTGAAGAGGGGGATGTGCTCAAGTGCTTCTTGTAGAGTCAGCTGAATATGGAATCTGTCTATCATCTGATTGCCGAACTCTACCTGTTGCTCTTTTTTGGGGTTTTCTCGTTTATTCCCCTTCGCTCGACGGAGTGCCTCAGGGAAGGGGATGGTAGGGGCCTCCTCAGATGGAGGACTAGGAATCGGTCCCTGTGCTTGTGAAGAAGGAGAATCCATACAACAATCATCATTCACCACATATGGATCCGCAATTTGAACAGAAACCTTTCCTTTATTCATATTTTTGTTTTCCTTTTTGTTTCCACAATCCTTAGGTACAAAATGTGGCAACATCACAGATGGTGGCTCAACAAAAGTAGATGTGGTGGCTTCAACACCACCACTAGCACCGGTCTTCGCGGCATCAGCACCGCGCTCTGGTTCATCATCCAAAATGGTGGCATCAGCACCACCGTCTGCAACTGGTATCACGACGGCATCAACACCGTCGTCCTGGACTCCATCATGGGTGGCATCAACACCATCGTCTTCAACATCATCATTAGCGGTATCAGCACCGCTATTCTGCTCCTCTGGCGCTCCTGGTTCAGCTGATGGTTTTCGCTCAGAAGAGGCGCCGCCGGCTGGCATCCTACCGCTCCTAGTAGTCACAAAATCAGCATCATTGAAAGAATAAGACATATCATTCAAATCGTCACTAGGAGAAGTATCCTCTGTAAACTCTACCTGCTCAGACTTCCTCTTCAGATTGTTCGGATTAGGTTCAATCTGAGCGGGTATGGCGGCCTTCCTTTGATTATTTCTCTCATTTCCTGCCGGAATACATCCATTTCTTGCCTGAAGGATGCTCGCTGTTCGGAAAGCAAGCGGGCAAGATCGTCTAATGCTGGGTTCTCAAAGGTGGGACCTTGAGAACCGGATGGTTGTCCCTGCTGGAAATGGGGCTGCTGCTGCTGCGGTTGATACTGGGGGTGATGGGGATAAGATTGCTGAGGCGGCTGGCGCTGCCTCCACGACTGTCCCTGATAGGCGGGACGAGGACCATTCTGATATTGCTGTTGATGGGCATACTGGGGATGCTGGTGTTGCTGCTGTGGCTGGCTGTTCTGATGTCCTTGGGCAGGGTTCTGCTGTTGGGATGAGGATCCACCATTGCCCCATCGGAATCCGGGGTGATCCCGACGAATCCCGGGCTGAGGGTACCGGTCGTACCATATCCCATTGACTTCCATCAATGGTTCCTGCTCAAAGGAGGGTGGAGGAAGAACGGCCAGTGGCTACTCCGGCTGATACACCACCATCTGAGTATCCGTAGATGGCAGCTGCGATGGATAGTACGGTAACAATGGAACCGGCTTTGCCTGGATATGGTTCACCTGACGGTATGAAGTAGAGGGCTGGTTGGCATTGCTACTGCTCGGATCAGCACGTGATCTGGGAGGCTGTTGGGACTGAGTTTGTGCCTCCTAGACGCACAAGATCTGCGTCTTCAGATCACTCATGGTCTTGGCAATTTGGTCCATCTGGGCCATGCCTTGCATCTGCTTCTTCTCGAGGATCTCGAGGCGGTCCAGCTTCTCACTAATGATTCCCATATCGGCTGCGGCTGATTCAGCTTGGGCTGCGGCAGCTGACACTGTGTTGGGACCGGCATCGATGTGGGCGATCCTCTGAAATGATCCCGCTCCTTGCGGGGGCTTCTGCTGTATGTAGACTCGGGCTTGGGCCATTACTGTGGAATTTTCTGCCATGCCCTCGTAGATGGCCCAGACGTCGTCTTCACCCTTGGAAAAATAAGATCCACCGCAAGAGGCGTTCACTAGCCCCTGTAGCTCCGCTGTCAGCCCACAGAAGAAACTCTGCACCAAGTTGGGCTTGGAGATATCGTGATGTGGACACCGGTCGATGAGCTCTCGAAAGCGATCCCATGCTTCATGAAACTACTCGTTTGAGATCATGACGAAGTTGCTGATCATTGCTCTCGCTGTATTGGTCCGGCCGAGAGGGTAGTACTTCATTAAGTACGTGGTCCGGAGATCTGCCCATGTGTCGACGAACCGCCCAAGGTGTTTGAGCTAATAGGCGGCTCTGTCAACCAAAGAGAATGGAAAGGCGATCATCTTTATGGTGTCCTCAGTCATCAACCGATCATGGATGGTGCTGCATATCATCTCGAATTCCTGGAGGTGGAGGTGCGGCTCTTCGGTCGGCAACCCATGAAACTTGGGTAGAAGCTGGATAGTGTGGGGCCGAAGCTTGAAATCTCCGTGAATGGGCGGGAGTCGGATCCAACGATGAGTGAGGGATGCAACTGGGTTGTGCAATTCCCTCATGATGGTTTGTGGTGGTCTCTCAACGTCTGGATCGCCTCCTCCTGCATCTGGTCCTCCTCCTCCTCCACCGCCACCGCCCCCAGGTCGGTTCTCTCTCATCTGCGCTATCTCTCTCATCAGATCACCCATGAAGGTACCCTGGTCACGGATCTGTCTCTGCATTGTCTCCAGGGATGCTAACAAGGAGTTGTTGATGGCCACCTGATCAATTATGAATGGAGGGTGATCATGGTCATCTGGGTGCTCGCCTCTATCTGCCATCACTGGATTTTCTGAAAAAGCAAAAGAGGCCATCTCAGGTGCTGTTGAATGAGCTGAACTCTGTGATGCACTGAATTCTGAAACAATTGGACTGAGAGAAGGAGAATGGGAAGGGTGGTCAAGGGGGAACAGGGTGGATGTAAACTCAGGCTCGGAGAGCGGACTATCCGAGGTATTCCTAGATGAATGAGGAGGAGTGCTGGATAGCGGTGCCGACAAGGTCGGCCTAAGAGATCTCCGTCCCATCATCTTGATTATTTGGGAAGAGCAGGGAAAATGCAAAAGAAGAAGAGGAATGAGATGCAACAAAATCGCGCACAATTGTGCTGTGTTTTTGATCTTGACCTAAACAAATCTAGCAATCAAACACAAAGCAGGGGTAAGTTCACCAACTCAATACGTGAAGCCGTGAAGGTTCGGCTTTTATCTTGTCAATTTTATCTTGATTCAGGAAGTTATCTTTTCACGAGTCCTTAGAACGCTACACCTAGATGAGAGAGAGTACTGCCAGGAAAGTGTCCCCGTACTTGTCCTCCTCCTGTGTAACATGTAACTTGCGCTTTTTGAGATCCTTGTAACCCTTCCTGGATCCCTACTCAGCCAAAGAAATTGAGGGAGGAAGCCGATAGGCGAAACCGATACTTCGGACCTTGCTCGCAACGGAATCACCCGTGAGCGTGCAAGATCCTACTCGGACGCAGCCGGTGAGACAGACGCACCCGTGAAGGCGTGGCCTAAGCTCTGTACTTCGAACAAGGTCGGCGCTCACACAATAGTGAGTCACCAATGGCGACCAAGCCCTACTCGACTACGTACGATAGTAGCGCCAATACTTCGGAAATCCAGGCGATACACAAGGCAGCCACAAGTTGGGTTTTTGGCTCTAATCCTTACGAAGCGCTCACCTCACTTGGAAGGAGACCTTCCCATGCAACCTGAATACAAGTGAGGGTGTTACTCTCCCCAAGCAATGAATCCAATTACAGATTTTATTTTTGGTCAAGTTTTCTTAGCAGTCCCTTTTTTAATTTTTTTGGTGTTATCGCTTCTTTTGAGTAGATTCAAACAAGCGCCTAACGATTTTTGTATTTTCTTTGTCCTACTTTGTTCCAAAAACATAGGGAGAAAAAAGGCGGAAAAGCCGTGCAAGTCGACACCAAGGTGGAAATCTCACCTTTGTGCCTAAATGATGCATGCAAAGTAAGAAGACTTACAGCGAATCCCAGCTCTCTCCATGCGGAATGCAAAGCAGAATTTGTAAACCTATGCTATATGGCGATATGCAAAACGGAAATCGTCCTAGAGTAGGCAACTTCTAGCGTGAAGAACCACGAGTTAACCACTATCTCTCAATCCTAGTGTCCGGTCTAGGCTCACTCCTCCTCTGCTCAACACAATTGAGTTAGGAGAAAGCGCTTGTGTGGAGTGAGCTCGCGGCGCGCGGATTGATAACCATTGATCAACTACTTAATTAGTCTAAGTCCAACAACGAACTATAGGAGCATGCAAAGATAATTAGTGTGTTTGGACCTATTCTAATCGAATCAAGTAGGACCTACAATCTAAGGGCTCATTCCACAAAAGAAAGGAAAAAGGAAAACAAAACCGGAAAATGACAAGCGAGAAAACGCGATAAAACCGCGGTGAGCCCCCGGGTGAACAAACACCCGGAAATTAGGCCCGGTAGTGTCCAAGAGTCCAAGTGTCCGAGTACCTGTATTATTACAAATTAATGAATCACTCTCTCTCACAAAATAAAATGAAAGCTAAACTAATCACTATCTCACTCCTCCTGCTCTCTCCTGCCGGCCTGGCTAAAGAAAGGCCGGCTCCGCTTCCCAAGGATGCTCCGAGTCACCTAAGCGATCCGCCTCGCTCCGCGGTCCCTCGCAAGAAGACAAAAGAAGAGTGGTCAGAATATCTCAATCAATATATATATCAAAAATGCAAGAGATAGAAAATAAAGCTATGGTAGACAAGGCAAACACAAGCAAACAAAATATGAGCTACTCGTTGTTGCTCCCCGGAAACGGCGCCATTTGATAAACGCAAAATTGAGTGCGGTTATATTAACTCACAAGGCGAGTCATCAGTCGGTGTTTGACCACACAAAATCCTTTATTTAATCAACAATTAACCCACACTAAAGATCAACAATTAGAAATAAATGTGGAGTTAAATTTTTTTTTAACTCTGCACAAATGGTGTAAAGGACAAGTATGCAGAGAGTTCGAATACAGGGAGCAAGCAGGGTAATTCAAACAATTGTGCTCAAGTGAATGTGTGTGTCAAGTGTCTACACTAAGCAAGCAAGCAAAGGATATTTTTTGTGGGTTTTTAATTTTTAATTTTTTTATTTTAATTTAATGTTTAATTTTGTATTTTGTTTTTTTAATTTTCTGATTTTTATAATTTTATATTTTATATTTTTTTAATTTTCTTTTTGGATATAGGAATTTAAAAGCAATGTAATAAAAGACAAGATGAAGTATTTATAAAAATATGAAAAAATAACCAAAAATTCAGAAATAAAATGTTTTTAATATTTTTAGGATTTTTTAATGTTTTTGTGATTTTTGGGGATTTTTAAGGTGTTTTTGGTATTTTTAAATACTGAAATAACGGAAAACAGTGAAAATTGTGCTGGCTGTGAGTAAAATGGGAGTTAAAAATAGCAAACAGCAACTAAACTTTTTCACACTAATTTTCAAATAAAGAGAACAAAATATAGAACAAACAGAGACTGAGTTTGTATTTTTTGGAGTTTTCTTTGATTTTATATATTTTTTTGAAGTTTTTGAGTGTTTTTAAATTTTTAGTGTTTTTCTTTTGAGATTTTTAGTGATTTTTGGACTGACACTAAAATATAGTAAAATAGACACTAGGGATTGTTTTTGGAATTTTTGAAGGTATTTTAATATTTTTTTGGCATTTTCTAAGCTAGACAGTGCATAAAAAGCGTGTTTTTGATTTTTAATAAATATAAAAATAAAATAAAATCAAAAACTAAAATGTTGGCGTGTAAGAACAAGTAACCAGGAGCTTAAGTTTAATTTTGTGGAATTTTTAGAGCTAAAATGATGATCTAATTAATTAATACAAAAATCCAAACATTCAACCGGCCTGACAAGGGTATAGATGCAAAATGCGAAATATCTTGGGGCCTAACCGTAATTTTCCTCAAAAATTAACACTTAATAAAATGTTTGCTGGACTATTTACGCAATAGGAAAAACGCACGGGGTGAAATGTCAAAATCCCAGGATCACGCGCGTAGGCACGCGCGCCTGGTGAGGGCGTTTTTGTAATATACAACAAGTCGAAGGGCTCTATTGCAAACTGTCCAGGAACTAATATACTGCAATTAGATGTTTTAGAACCAAAGCCAAATACGCAAACAAACCAGGTCCTTATACAAAATCGCCACGTCACGTGCGTAGCGCACGTGACCTGGCGGGGACAACAATGTAAAACCCAAAAGTTGGGGGGGGGGGAGACTTGCAAATATTACAAGAAATTCTAAACAGCAGAGGAAGGTCTGTAAGTTACTTAGCAATAATACGAAGTCGTGGGTGCTTGAGCGCAAAACTCCCCACTTATCCACGTGGCATGCGTGGATGCGCGTGGATGTGGGGAGATGAACGGTTGACCCCCCCCAGGCGTGGACGGCCTAGATCAAAGAGGAGGGGGCGAAATCAACGGCACCTGTAGCGCCCCCCTCCCCCTCGTTTTTGTTCTGCACAGGCGCGCACGGCAGCGGCGGCGCGCGGGCGGCGGCGTGCTCCTCCTCCGGCGAGTTGCAAGGTACCTTCCCCCAGATGGTTAGGCGTCAAAATCCAGTACCTGCAAGATGCAAAAAGGGCTCGAGAGCAGTGTCTCGGTCGGGTTGTTCAGCCGTGGGGGTAGTGACGGATGGTGGTGGAGATGAACTCGCCGGAGCTTGCTCCGACGAGGTGGAGGCGGTAGCAAATGGGTGACTTTCTAGCGAAATGGATGATATCTAGGGGTTCCTACTGCTACCAGGATTGAAAATGCGTAAAAGAAAAAGTGACAAAACAGACCTCGAGCCCTAGGAAGGGCGAGGTTGGACCTCACAGCCAAGATGGCCGGAGGTGGAGTGGAAGTCGTCGTCGAGCTAACCAAGCACCTCGACAAGGTGCTGGATCATCCCTCTGTCACAGGGCATCCAGCAGCACGCCCTCGGAGGTATTGGCTCAAGCAAAAATGATTCAAAATCAAATGGGAAGAAGTGGGTTCGGTTTTGAAACTTGGCCGAGGGCACTCCTTCAACGAGGTGCACGAGGCGCGTTAGAGGTCCAATGCCCAAGGAAAGCTATGGGCGAGTTTGAGGGATGATAGGGGAAGAGAAGTCCAGAAGACACCATCACCAAAGGGTGAAAGGGATGTCCTCGAAAAAAGGGAGAAGTTGGGTCAAAACATATCTCTGACACAACCCAGGTGTTGGGCAGAGAGTTGACCGAGGTCAACTCTCCTAGCCCCCTGGTTGGTCCACGTGGACCAACCAGGAAAAACCTGGAGAAAAAGATTTCTAAAATTATTTTAAAATAGTAAATGGCATTATTTTATTTGGGTTATAAAATAAAAAGTGTTTATAATTTTATAAATTATTTTATTCTGATTTTTAATTATTTTTATGATATTTATTTTTACAAGTTGCTTTTATACCCCTATATAGGTATTTTATTTATATACTTCATTGCTTTATTTTTATTCTATGTATTTTACTTTTATTATTTTTATTTATTATTTTATAAAACTGTATAATACTTTTATATACACAAAGATATTTTTATTGTATTTTTCTGATTTATTTTGTATATTTAATAAATTATAAGAGTATGTTATATAGGTATAGGTATAGGCAGTACAAGTATTTTTATTTTGTATTTTCTTTCCATTTTTATTATAGTTTTCATGCACATAATTATTATAAGTAATATTTACAACATTATAAAAAATATAAAAATATAAAAATAATGAATAAATAATAAATTGAATATTTTATTCGGTACACTGTACAACGGGGGTCCAAAACTCAACTTTCAAACCGTAGCTCCGCCAAATGCGAAACCACCGCCATTAAATGGCTTATTTTCTTCTATATACAATTAAAGGTGAGTATGCTGCATTTGGAGTTTTCTTTTGTGAGATACGGGTCTGGGAAGTTGGGATTCTGGATTTTTATTCAGACCATAACTTTTAATCTGTGTATTATTTTTCTGTGAAATCAATTTTGTATTTTTCTTTATAAAATTATCTACAACTTTCGTGTAAAATGTTTCTTTATTTGATGTATAAAAAGTGGAACCAAAAATAGGTCCCAAAATGAATAAAGAATGCATAGAAAATATAGGTATTTTATCTGTATTTCTGACCTTATCTCCCCCTACTTTATTCCTTGTCGACCTATTCATCAAGATGCCTAGGTCTCGGGGGTTTCAGGTCATAAAATATTTACAATATTTTATTCCTTTTCTTTTCTTTATTTATTCTATAATTTTGGCTTTAATTACAGCATTTTATACACTATATAATTGCACATGCTTGAATGCTAAGATGCTCTATTTAAGGGTATTTACAGGCATTTGTTAGGGTTTTTGGTGCCAAAATGATAGAATAAAGATGATGAAATGTGGATTCATCAGACCACCACTCCCATGCATGACTCCATTCATGATTGAGATGAGTCAAGATATCACTGAGGAAACTGAGCTTGAAAGTTTGAGTTTGGACTTGATCTATATGATGCCTGAGGATGGGATTTAATGACGGCTTTATAAAACCTGAGTGTCACATTTTAGCTAGTATGGGACATGTTCTCATGCTATGTCTTGATCTTGACCTAAAGTGCCAGGGTGTGATGGCATTAATTAATAAGTTAATCAGTGTGCATCAATTTTTTTGGTAAAAGCAGTGAAGCTATCCAAAAATAAAGAAAAGAAAGAAATGATGAAAGAAAAGCTCTCACAATACAAAGTCTAAATTCAAAGAGCTTCCACCCAAGTCAAGCGCTCCCAATCATTTTCTAAAGTGTCCACTTGGAACACCGCTATTAGGACTAAGAGTCGGGCTAGCACCCAAAAAGGGCTCTACATCGTAAATGCTACAAGTCTGGGTGTAGAAGGTATATTATATACTCAAAAAGACACACCCCGGTGTACTCCCAGGAAAATAAGTGCAGATGACTCCAATTTCTCTTGACAGACACACTGATTGGCAAAATCTGAATGAAAAATGTGTTGCGTATTGACGCTTGAGAGAATCTTGTTCCAATGATAGGAAGGTAAAATAAGTAAATCCTATATCCTCCATAATATGGCCTTCCGTCTATCCCCTTGAAGTTTGACAAACTAAAGAGATAGTGGATTGAAGCAAGACTAGATTTATTCCCTAGAGTTGAGAGTTGGGTCCTCAGGAGACCTTCTGAGATTGGAATTTTTTTGGTGATATAATGATTCTACTCTCATGATGTAGTCTACACTAAGCCATACTTCTTATATATAGCTACAATTGCGAGTCTGACAATTAGAGGAGTAGAATTTCTTCTGATTAATACTTGGATCAACTCAGAGTTTTAGGATTCCTAAAAACTAGTGTTCTAGGTCAAATCAAGCCTTGTATACTCACAGGAACACGTTAGGGATCTCACTAATTAAACTAACTCTCTAACAAATTCTTTCTTTATTAGCTCGAGGACGAGCTTTGCTTAAGTATAGGGGGTGACAATCTCAGATTTTTCAGCTTAATTGATTATATTAATCTCTCTTGCTTAAGTTAATCACAAGACTCATTGACTAATTAACACTAATGACTAACTACCGTGTTGTAAATAATTAATATTAATTATAATAGGAAAAAATGGGGCTGCCCCCAGGGGGCAGCCAACATGGCTGCCCCCGCCCCATTTTTCGTCAATTTTTTATTTTTTTTTGTAAAATATCACCATGTATATTCATCCCTATATCCCTCCTATAGGTCATTCGAATTTCGTCAGAAACAGAGACTCCTACGGCCTCCATCGAGATGGTGTCGATTTAAAAAATCCTGTTACCGTTAAAAAATGATTGTCTGGATGGAGGTCATAGGAGTCTCTTTTTCTGACGAAATTCGAATGGCATATAGGAGGGATATATGGATGAATATACATGGTGTTATTTTTCAAAAACATAAAAAATTACGAAAATAAGATGGTGGCAGCCATGTTGGCTGCCCCTAGGGGGCAACCACATTTAACCCATTATAATATATTATTATAATCCTATTATGAAATATTTTATGTAGTTATTTCTTATTAAAAATCAAATAAAATTTTATATAAATAAAATAACATAAAATAAAACAAAATCCATAAAAATAATAAAAAGAAAAATAAAGAAATTTGTTTTATATGATTTTTATTTGTATTTAATTTTTATCTATCTACAAATGACCTCTGATCTCTTTGACTTCTACATGAAATTTGTAAATCTCATCAAGATCTACAACTTCTTCACCACTTTTCTTAATTCGCCCTCATCGAGATCTAAAACTTTCATGTTCATCACTTTTCTTGATTCACCCTCTAATTAATTATTATTGATTTTACTCTGATTTATTAATTTTCTTCAAATCCTATTGGACCACGTGGTTCTTCCAAATAGCTCCACGTGGCCCGATACCCTCGCATTACTCGCCTCGATCTGAACCATCCAGTCCATTCTTATCAAACGGATCTCAATTTTTTCATCCCACTCATTTGTGGACCGTTGGATCTACAAATCCAACGGTCGAAGTTTATCTTCAACCTCTAGCTTCTTCTGCCAAAGGACACAACCTTTTGGTTTCACTACAACTTCTACCATTTATGTCGGCATCCATATCCGACCACCTTCCTTGAAACTTCCACCAACTTTTTCACATATCATTCCTCCTTCACGCTAACTCATCTAGCTTCTTCAAAACTAACCTAATCATCGGTTTCAGGAGGCTAAAACCTCCATCAAAACTTGTTGCAACCTCTGTCACTTCTTCTTCAAATAACCATCCACCAACCATCTTCTCAGGATGTCCGCCCTTGCGAGAGTTCTTCCCTAGCTTTCTTGCCTCTCCTGCAATAGAGAAGAGACTGAGATCAAGCGAAGACATGTATTAAGCTTCGGTGAGAACCTTTGTTCCTATACCAAGTTACAACCCAGATCTACGGCTGTTCGAGCTTAGTTCTCTTGCCAAGAACTTTAAGCGAAGATGATGAAGACCCTAGCTTTATCAATCGGCCGAAGATTCAACTCTAATCGATTCTTCTTCAATCTTCAATTCCAGGTTAGTATTTAATCTTCTGTTCTTTTTAGTTTCTTGGATTTATTCCTTAGATACTACAAATCACTTTCTAATCTGAATGATTGCCGACCCTAGCTATTAGTCACTCATTCGCGCATATACCTCCAGTAGATCTCTCCATTTTTACATCTACGTGTCCACCTTGATCATTTCCATGATTTTCTTAGCCAGGAAACCAATTAGGGATCCCTTCCTTCGCCTTGCTCGATCTTTTAATTCCATCCCATATCTATTTCATATTGTTCGCATGGAACTTGTTTGTGGTTTGGACTAACATTACAAGTCGATACAACTTCAATGACCGGAGATTGAGTTCGAACTTGATCTCCAAATTCCTCTTCGGAAAAAATCGCCTCAGCAGAGCACTCAGAAGCATTTCTTATCTTCATCAGCCTTCGATCATCTTCGCGGAACCATCAGGAGGAAGGTACGACCTCCAGAGTCTCAAGTGCAACAATCATTCTAGAATTCGCCGGAGCCTAGTCATAGCACCACCATGCACAGAGGAGGCAGAAGAACATACGAGGAGCAGATAGCGTTGATCTCCCCAAATTGGGCGAGATCCAACGGTCTATGTTGATCCACGTCTCGCATTTCAACCCTCAGGCTCGTGTGCTGAGTCTGTATCCAAGCATCGCGTGGAGCACCAAAGGTAGCCACATGGACTAAGCCTCCATCATCGAGCCTCACCAGGTCACGTGTTTGGCGCACGTAACCGTGTAAATTACAGTGTCTATCATCTAATTTTCCATAATTACAGATAAGCCCTTTTGCCTTTTATGTAATTTACATTTCAGCCCTTGTGAGTTTTCTTATTTACATTTTGGCCCCTGTTTGTCTTCATTTGTAATAATACTTGGAAGTTTTCTTACATATTTGCCCCTGGGTTTATTGTTGGATAACTTTTTATCCTCAAATCCAATTTATGTGATTTTAGTCTCATTTTAAATCTTTTTGACACTCTATCTTTTGGCAAATCTTGTGGATAATTTTGATTTAAAAGTCACACATTTATTGTTCTTTGTTTAATATGCTTGTTGAAACCATGAAACATAATTGGAAAGACACTTTCACTGAACAATTGAATCTTTGAGTTACCTTAATGTTTAATGATCTACTATTAGTTATTTTTAACCACTATCATTAGATCATTAAATGATTTGAACAATTTGATTTCAAGCATCAAGAGAGAAATAAACCTCATAATTTGAGACTTGCATCACTTAGTTGTCTATTTTAAGGCATTAATTAAGTATTCAGTCATTTCAGGGTAATTTTTATGCTTAATCCAAGTAATCCGTCGTGTGTCTAATTACATTGTGCCATCTACATGTTGATTGTGCATTATTGTCTACATTTAATCTAAGTGCATAAAATTGTGTTAAAAATTTATTTCTTTGTGATTTGTGCATTTTCTAAAGATGAATTGCTATCTAAAATATTTGACCTCTAAATTTAATCAGTAAATTGCTCGCGTCCTTGTGTTCGACCTTGGACTTCCCAGGTTATGAATTAAATATGAGAACCTCGTCATTGAGATTCTTATCGGTTCTATATAACACGCTAATTGCCCGTGATACAACAGATCTCTCTTAATACATGCATTTAACGGTTCATCATATAGGTATAAATATATAATATAGCCTAGTATATATATAAATATATCTATAAATACTCAAAATGCATAAAATAAAATCTTTTTGTCTTTTTTATTTTTAAATTAGTTTTTTGTGATACTAATATCATTTTTTTATAATTTTTTTGTATTTTTAATTAAATAAAAATATGAAAATAGTGATCAATAATAAATATATGGATTGTTTTGGATTTCAAAAATTATAGCTCAAAAAATTCTAAAACTAATTTTAGTGTATAATATGTGCTATAAATAAAATTCAAAAACATAAAATGCATTTTTTTGGATTTTTGAATGATATATATATATATATATATTAGGGTTAGAGAGGGTTTGTATTTTTTAGTTTTTCATTTGATTTTTTAGTGATTTTTGGTCTGTAAGTGCAAAATACAATAAGGACATAAGAAAAGCTAAGTATAGGTGGGTGCATCGTGTGTGTGTGTATATATATTAAATAACTCCTATTTTGTAGAATTTTTCAAATCATTTTTCTATTTTTTACGGAATTTTTAATGCAAATAGGGAACAAATGAAATGTTTTTGGATTTTTAAAAATAGGAAAATATTTTAGTTTGCCATACAAAAAATATGTGATTTGATAATATTGTAGGCACTTAAAAAATTCCTATAATTTTTAAATGCAAAATGATATTTTTAATGCATGAAATGAAGAAAATAAAAATACAACACTGACAGGGACTGAAATGCAAATAAAAATAAGTAAAAATGCAATTAAAATAAAACTTCAAAGTCTAGGGGTCTCTACGTAAGTTTCCCTGAATAATTAATACATACAATGCTAGTAGGGGTATAAATGCAATTTATAAAACACGGTAGGACATACATGCAAATATCCCAAAAGTTTAGAACTTAAGTACAACTTTATTAGACTAAACATAACACCAAGGCTTATGAGCTCTCTACAAAAAGCCCACCACCTTACGTGTATGTGCACGTGAGGTGACGTGGCAAGGGACCTAAGTACTAATAACAAGAGTACTTGCAAAATATCCAAAAAGTTTTACACTACAAACAATAGTTTATGGACTAGAACTAAAATATACAAAATCAGGAGTAAATATGTAAAATTACCCCTAAAGGCACTGGCCAATGTTTGGATCTCTTCACTTACCATGTGTCAGCTCCTCAACGCTTAATACCGTGGGGCTAGATATCGTGGGATATCTAACGGTCAAAGCGTGGCGTGATCCGATGATGCCTGGAGCTCACCAAGAACAACTCCTGATTAGATAACGAAAGAATTAGTTGGAATAACACGTGAAGAACTCTCCTTGGACGAGCTTGGATCTTTACTCGAAGATGACTCTGACCACCTGGGAGGCTCCTAAGTGGCCCAAAATGTTTTAGAAGGAGGTTCACGTCAATTGGTAGCCTCAGAATGGTCTAAGACTCATTGACGAGGTCTTGGAGCTTGAAGAAAGGCAGAGCACCTGAAACTGCTTTGGATGAACACAATTTGACCCAAAAGGGGTGCTTGGCCTCCAGAGCCTGCAAGGAATACACAAGCACACTAAAATGAAGCTTCTAGGGGTCTTATTGAGGTGAGCTGAGGCGGAGTGATGCGTGCAGAGTAGTCTCCGACGAGCGACGGAGTGGAGACTCTGATCTCCTGATCTGAAGGGGATCAGGGTGAATGAGAGGGTGCAGGACATAGAACAGGTGATGGGGAGCGAAATGAGTACGAAACATGGGCCAAAGGACGATTGAGATATGGTGAGAAAGTCGCCAGAGCTCAGCTTCGACAAGCTACGAATTTTTGATTTTACACAAAAATAAGGCAAAACAAAGTGAAATGAAAATCTAACCCAATCTAATCTTCATCACAAGGATTAGAAAAGAAGTAAAGCTAGGGCTCTACCTGTCTGAGTTGGGAGCCTGGTCGGAGCTCCACCACAGAAGAACGACAATGCTCGGATCACCACCTGGAGGTCTTTTCCTCTACTCAAGAAGACTCGGTTGATCACCTGCTGTCACCAGGGAACAGAAACACATATAAATCGAGGGATTTCAAGCCGAAGTGGGATCAAAAATTCAAAATGGGTGGAGGAGATGTATATGTACAAGAGGAGGTTTGACTAGGGTTCCTGATCACAACTTTGAGGAGGTCCTCCAGTGTGAAATGATGATGTGGATAAATCATGGGAGTCAACGACCTAAGCCTGTCAGACGCAGACCTAGGGGAGAGCATGGAGTTGATCGAGGTCAACTTTGACCGCACCCCAATTATTCCACGTAGGACAGAAGAAGACAAAAGAGACTGGAAATTAACTATTAATTTAAATTAAAATAGTAAATTATTTTAGTAATTTTTAGATACAACATAAAAATATTTATTTTTATGTAATATTTTATTATGATTTTTATTCATTTTTACAAGTTAAATTATTGTATATTACTTTTTACAATTATAAATATAGGTATATCTATACAATATGTATTTTATATTTTTTCTATTTTATATTTTAGTATTTTATATACATATTTTTTATATTAAATTAATTACCAATCCAATCAACCAACCAACAAACAATTAGGGTTTGCTTGATATTACTATATAGCATACACTCTCGCAAGTGCGTATTATTTTGTATTTTAATAATTAGAGTAACTTGACTTACTCATATCATTCTTTCCTCAAAAATAGATCTACTAGTACACTCGAGTTATGCTGAGAGGGGGTATTTCCTTGACATGCAAGGCGTTAATTAGTAAACCAAGCCTACCATGACTAGACACCTTCACCATTCTGATTGAGAACAATACAAAATAATGCCAATGTACTTGCGGGTTTTATTGATCAACTTTGATGACCGATATTATACTATATTATAATCACTCAGAAATATTAGACATCTTAAAATAAAATTTGATCCTAAATGTTTTTAAGCATATCATGCAACCATAGTTTGCATGTAAAACTTGTCCTACAACTATTGTAGGATAAACTGATATTTTCATGAAATATATATTCAATGGTTAATGATGTTTAATGAATTTCTTTCATAAATATTAGGCATAATAACTAATCAACGTAAATCCATAGTTTTCATGATTTCCATTCAATGATAAACACATTAAGTAAGAAGAATTGATGATCCAATCATCATCCAATCCATCTCCACTAAATATGAAATATGTAGGGAAAACATAGTCTGATTCACATGAAATAAATTCATGGGGTTTGCTGGTTTGATTATATACTTGATCAAAGTGTTTACTTCATGTTGCATGATGGAAAAATAGAAAGCAAAAATAATTTTCTTACAAATCCGTGAATACATGCAAAAACAATTTCGTGGCGGGAACTCTTCTAATCATATTCATGCACTTTTGGTATCAATAATAGGTTATTGCTTTTGTCACATATTTAGACATTTTAAGTACGTTTAATAACCAAAGAATAAGACCAAACAATACACAAATAGTAGGGTTTTATTTTAACGAAAAACCAATTAAAATTTACATCCAATGAAAAATAACGAGTCCTACTCATCCGAAACACAAATCTTATTCACTTAGGGGTTTTTATCATTCAAGACCTTGACCAAGGCACTTATACCACTTGAAATTTATGGGAAAAACCTTAAGCATATCATGGAAGCATGAAGATCGCATCATATGCGATCGGGAGCGACTAGTCACACTAGCTTGGGGCAGCAAATTTAATTTTTTTATACAATGAACCCACATGATCTGAGAACACTTCTTGAATCGTTTCATATAAATCACAAATGAGTTAAAGAAATACCTCTTGAAGTGCGGTTGTGATCGCTAATATCTAAAATAAGAGATTCTCATATCTCAAGTTCAACCTGATGGACGAACTCTTGCGAGCGCGTTGATGAGATACGTCCTTATCGCAATCCAAGATGTTGATCCAAGCGAAGAATCTCCTAATTTGATTTCAAAAATCCAAGCTCTTCTTCATGTGCAAGGAGCATCGATGAAGACGGAAATCCATGGCAGTCGAAGCAGCAATAAGATGACATAGCGACGACGATGATTCTCTCTTGGGCAAGAGGTGGATGAACACTCTTGAGGGAGAGAGGGAGGCATGTATGATAATATGAGAGAGAGATGAAATTCTATTTTATTGTCAAAGAAGAGCTAGGGTTGCCTCTTCTTTTATAATATTTTGGAAGTCCATGGATTACAATCCATGGACAACATAAATCTAATGGTTGAGATAGATTTATGTTTCTTTCAATGACCATGATTTTGTTGTAAAAATACAACTATTAATTAAATTTAATTAAATATATATTGAATAAATCATCAATATAAATTAATTCAATCAGATCAACATACCATAAAGGGTTAGGAAGGACCACCTTGAGTCCTAATTCAAGAGTGATCGTCCACCCTCCTCATTAGGAAGGTGCTTCTCTTTGTCCTATTATATTAGACCTCATATCTCATATAATCCTTAATTATATTAAAAAATGTTTATTGCATATTATTTCCAAAAAAATAATTTCAATTATTTTGTGAAATATCAAGCATGCCATTGCAATTTTGTGAATCATATTCATACACCCAAACTAAAATGTAAATTGCATTTTCAATTATTTGTCCGATGTGAATCCAATTCACATCAACATTTAAATGTAAATGCTATTTACAAATAACGCTCTCTAATATATTATAAATCACATTGATAATATATATCATTAATATAGATAGTGCTACCCACATTATTCATATCCATGATAATCGAATCATATTTAATTATCTTGGATCATCATTCTCATGCATCTAAATAATATGAATCACATTTACATTATTCATGATAATTGAATCACATTTAATTATCCATTTCTCATGCTTGGATACACATTTTCAATGGAATTATTCTTGAACTCTTTCAAGAATAACACACTTTCTCCGTGGATACTTGGAGATAAGGACATGGCGATTGTATGTTCCATGTATAATGACTTGGATATTGAGATCACATCTCAAATCTAGTCTCGAGGACCTCCCAAAGAAGCTTTATCAAATCAAAGCCGTAAATCTGATCTTCTAATTGCATCTGAATAAGATCAATGTCCAACATTTGGACTATGATTAGATTACTTCTCTACCGAGAGGAGTTATTAAAATCCAAACCTCTTTCATCACTCCTTCAGAATGGAAGCATCATTGTTATACAATCGTTTATGATCAAATCACACTTGAGTATTCCTAATACCCGTACATCCTGTATACTGGAAGACCTAAAATAAACCCAAAGTTTTGGATCTTATTTAGACTATTTTCTACAGGGTTTTATAATTAAATTTCTCATTTGATCATTGGGAGTTGGTATCGATCATATACTTTCCAAAAGCATACATCATAATTAGGTATTGATAATATACTTTTCGAAAACATATATCAAACTTACAAATTCAGTCAAGCTTCCAAAGTGAGATGACCGTGCATGGAATTTGATCCCAATATCTCATGAGTGAACTTCCGGTTCAATAATGAACTTGTACGATCCCTTTAAGAGATGGTATTACTCATATGCCCTTGTATGCACATTAGCTCGCCGGTATATAGACCTTGATTAGATCATCAACCTATCAGTCTTCCAAATGTATATACTCATACATATAGTAACACATCTATCTCTGGTCAGAGGATGCATGCCTATATCGGAACAATATACAACATAGATCTTGGTTATCTCGATCTAGTTAAGTCAACTCTTTGACCTAACTTATCTAACACCTCCGAATCTCTACTCCTATGCAAAGGACCTGCATCAAGAGGTCGGTTAGATATCAACCTTTATAGAAGAATTACCATCTTCTTCTCAGACTGGAGATCCTCTCTTAATAATCATTTGATGGTACTTGATGAGTCCCCAATCTAACTCTTTAGATATCATCCAAGCACCAACCTCTATGATTCAACATTTGAATCAATAGCTGTATGATCATTAAGATGGCCTTGGCACACAATCCTGATTGTACTAACGGACCTATTATGCAAATTAATTACTCTTCATTTCAGATCAAAGAATGATTTGTAATAACATTTATTGCATAATGGATGGCCGTGGGCTTGCATGTCCAACAATAAGCTATAGCTTGATGAGTCAGTAGAGTCAATGGATGGCATCCTTTTTTAGAGAAACATGGTGGCACATGAGTCAAGAAAAAATCTACTATATTCTATCCCATGGCGGGATCAAAAAAGAATTATTAGTTAAAGTGTTCTACCATATTATTTCTTTTTTCTTTGGTTGTTACCACATAATAATTTATTACACTAGAGAAACTCCATTTTAGCTAGCAGCTGCCTCATGTGTTTCAATAATAGTGAAAGATAAAAATGACTCTTTATTGATTGTCCATTTACCAAATAAGTTATATATCTAATAAATATCGCTAATTGCGATACTTACTATAAAACTTCTTTCATAATACTGATGGTTTCTCGAATTCAATCTCATATTGGTATATAAAATCCAAGAGGGCATCAACCTAGTAGTTTAGTAGTTGATCTGGAGGGAACATTGCTCGATAACCTTTGAGGGTATCCCTTGTCCAGTTCTTGAAATTGTGGAAGATATGAATTTTTTTCTCCGAGCATTTTAAATGAGCTTAAACACCTTCCAATATATTTGATTGTCCTCCCCCTTTTCTTTTCTTTTCTTTTGTGATTTATAAGCTCTACTTTAATTACAAACTAAGATATCTTATGACTTACAAATTGACGTGCTTGCTTTTTTTCCAGCTCGATGTGCCAACGTAACTCCCTAGTAGTTCACACACTTACTAACATCATGCTCTGGAAAAACCACATGCAGGATGACAAATTCTTGTGGGACGCTGCCAATAGATTATGTGAGGGTAAACTTTTTGGCAGTAAGGAAAAGATGTAGTATTTTCAAAGTTTTCTTTTGGTGTTTTAGGGGAGATGCTCATGTACATCGTTGTATCTAATGATAGGTGTCACATTTTCCATATCAAATTGTAACATCCCAGATTAGTGATGAGTAGGATTTGACGAGGGTCTAATGTTCAAACAAGGTTGAAACACCAGTCGCTGAGGCAATCGCTTGAAAACTTGGATCAGTCAATAATCGACCCACTATGTATGATAAATCAATGCAAACATGTGAGTCAAAATTTATTTTTATTCTATATCTAAAAAATATGTGTATAGTGTATAAGTATGTAGATTATCGTACCACATAGAGCAAACTGCATAGATTGGGAAATTAAGATTAATTAAGCCTAATCAATCCTCATTTTTTGTTATTTTTTGTCTTTTTAGTTTTGAGATTTTTATGGGTATTTTTTAATATTTAATTTTTATGTGATTTTAATTATGCAAATGTTTCTGCAATTTTATAAGAGGAAAGGGAAGCTACTCCATGAAGTAGCTAACCTTAGCTACTTTGCTACTCCATGGACATTTTTTTACCTTTTTTTTGGAAAAATACCACAATGTATTTTCATCACTATATCCATATAATATGTCATTCCAATTTCGTCAGAAATCAAAACTCCTATTCTCTCCATCCAGAACAGGTCGATTACATAAATTCTAAGATCGTTAAAATTACCTATTCTGGATGGAGGACATAGAAGTCTCTATTTCTGATGAAGATGGAATGACATATTAGATGGATATAATGATGAAAGTTCACAATGTTTTTTTCATAAAAAATAAAAATATGATGAAAAATAACCATGGCGTAGCTAAGGTTAGCTACTCCTTAGAGTAGCTTCCCATTCCTCTAATAATATAGATAATAAGAATATAGAGATAATGGAGAGAGATAAAAATACACGAAAGAGAAACGATTTTTTTGAGATTTTTGAATAAGTAAAAAAATCAAAATAAAGGAAACATAATCTTTTTTGTGTTTTAAATATTTTGCAAATGTTATTAGGATTTTAGAGAACTTTAATAATTTTCTGGGGTTTGATAATACTAAAAAGTGTAATAGTGAACAAGTTAAATATCAAAAATAGTTTTGCTTTAAAAAATAGATAGTAGTGCAAAATATTACCAAAAATAATTTTAATATATAATATAAATAATAAAATTGAGATAGAAAAATGTTTTTTTAGATTTTTATTAAATTCTGCTAATATTTATAAGGATTTTAAGGTTTTGTGATTTTTAAGATTTTTGTTTTATAATTTTTCGGGTTTTTTTGGATATGTATTAATATATAATGTAATATTAATACCATATTTTTTGGTAGTTTTTGGAAGAGGTTTTATAATTTTTATGGATTTTAATAATCAAATAAGAAGAAAATTCATATTTTTGTATTTTTAATAAATAGGAAAATTCAATAAAATGTCATACAAAAAATATATGCTGTCAAGCAATGTTCGTGGCACTTAATTAAAATTTCCTGTAATTTTTAGAGTAATAAGATATTTATTAATACAAAAATACATAAAATTAAAATTCTAAACTGGTAGGGACCTAATTGGAATTTATTGAAACTTAAAGTTCTTTTAGTAACTAGTCTAGAAATTATATGGGCATATATACAATTACCCGAAAAGCGCCTCATGTGGGACATCACATGAGGGGATGTAGATTGGACTAGAATGTAAATAGAATAAAGCTTCAGGTCCTTCGTACAATTTATACAAAAATTTTATATCTACCATTGAAAGATTAAACACTAAAAAATAATACAAAAAGAAGGGGGCTAAATGTGAAAATTACCCCTACAATGCACGATCGGATGACTTGGATCTTCCTACTTAAACACATCCAACAAACCAGACGGAGCTATACCCCTTGTAAATGAAGGGGACCTATTAGATCCAACCTTGATCTGACGGTGGAGGATGGGCTTGATCCAATGGCTACTGAAGACCTGGAGGTGCGCTTAATATTAGATAATGGCAAAGGGCGGAGGAAGAACATGGAAGAAATATCGTGCCAGTCGACTTCGATCAACGTTAGCTCATGACTCTAAAGGTATTTCATGCTGCTCTGATGCTCTTTAAGTTCCAGAAAGGATTCCACAATAGTTGGTACTTTAATAGGGTCTAGGACCCATCAATGAGGTCTTAGAGCGCTCGTGGAAGTTCAGGGACCTGGAATGCTATGTGTTGCTCAAAATCGACCCTCGGAGGGTCTCCTTGCTACTCTATCCTGCATGAAGATCAGGGGGGGGGAGACGAACAAATGGGCCCTTTGTTAGGCAGAGTGAGGTGGAGATGTGTCGCGGTAGAGATATACGAAGACACGGTGGAGATGGACACCTGATTTCCTGATTGAAGTACGATCAGGTTGAATGGAAGGGATCTAAATGAAGTAGAAGTGAAGGGAAGAAGGTGGTTTTATGTCTGGAATGTAGGATGGTGAACGATGGTTGGAGCTCTAAGCTCCGACGTACCATAAACATAAAATATAAGGTAAAACAACACATCAAATATCAAATAAAATATGAAATTAAAATTTCAAAAAAATGCGACAAGAAAATACCTATCCTAAATCTCGACAGGGTTGTAGGAATCCTGGAGATGTTGTCATTGGAGTGAAGCTTCGAGCTTCGAGATCAACGTCAAAAGTCCCTTTCTCCACGCCGCTGAATGACGATTCCTCTCCCTGTCATGAAGATGACTCGAGCCTAAGTATTCGTTGAGGTTACAGAGCCCTAATGGTGGATTAAATTCAAAAAGGAGGGCTTAGGTTTTGTTTTATAACCGACATGAAGAGGCATAAAAAATTGGAGAATCGGGCACATCAACAATATGTACAAATGATCTAGAGGGAGATGGTGAATCAAGGAGATGTGATTGTAGAGACGGTGTGAAGAATCGAGCAAAAGGGAGTGGCATGATACCTGTATAATTGGGTAAAGTGTGAGGCTTGAGATGCTCTAACAAGTCAGAGGAGGCAGATGGGTAGTTGACTGGGAAATTAACAAACATGAGACCCCTATTGGTCCACGTAGGACCGATACAGATGAAATAGGGAGAAAAGAATAAATTAATAAAAATAAAATAGCAAATAAACTAATTAAATAAAAGTTAAAATGTAAAAAATATTTATTATTTTGTAAAGTATTTAATATGATTTTTATTTATTTTTATAACATTATTTATTAGGCACAATTATGCACTTTTTGTATATAATGATATAATTAATTATTTTATTTCATTGCATTATATTTAAATACATATTACACGTTTTTATCGTATTTTTATATTTTTGTTTGTATATTTAAATAAATAAATGTATGTACATAATAGGTCTATCACACATATATTTTAATATCCTTTATTTTTTAATGATATTTTTAATGTCTTTATTTATGTTTATTATTTTAATTATGATTTATATATTATATAGATGTATTAAAAAATAAAAGAGGAGTTTAAATGTAAAGAATCATTTATTTGAAGTTTATATAAATGTTCAAAGTACAATGGGGACCCAAAAGCTAACTTTTATATCTTAACTCCAATTTTAATGAAACACTCTTCATTAGATAGATAATTCAGCTTTATGAACAATAAAGGTGAGTTTGATCTATTTTGAGTTCAGATGGAGGATGTATTGGTCACATAAGTTTAGTTTGCGGGTTTTTATCTATGTGTCCCAGTTACGCTGTGCATTATTTTTCTTGGAAATTAATTTTGTATTTTTCTATACATTATTATGTACAAGTTTCAGGTTGAATAAATACTAATTTGAAGTGTGTAAAATGAATAACAAAATAGGTCATAAACAACTATTTTCAGGGTATAAAATTAGGGTTTTGAATGTCTGATCTGTACAGTTTGTTTGCCCTATCTCCCCTACTATGTTTCTGATCGACCAAGTCAATTCTTGACTTAGTCTCGAGATTTAGGGTTGGTAAATATATTTGATATTTCCTTCTTTTCTTTCCTTTCCTTTATTCTTTTATTTTGAGTTTAAATACAAGTATTTTGATAATATTTACATGATAATTAATTAATGTTATTCCAAGTCAATTAGTGATATTTACATATATTTTTCTAGGGATTTAACACCAAAATGAAAGAATAAAGGTTATGAAATGGATATTCACCAATTGGGTATCCAGAACGCTATCGAAAAAACTGGCCCTGACAATTTGCTAGATTCTAACTCAATTGGACCCGTTGACAACCACCTAAAATATTTTAAGCTCAACTTGTCAAATAGTAATCCCCACCACTTATAACTAACGAATCTATGATTCATAACCTTTATTCTTTCATTTTAGCTAAAATCCTGGTAAAAAACATGTAAATATTTCTTAATTTCCATTAAATAACATTCTAACCACAAATAATAATATTATATATTTAATACTTATTTTATCCAAAATAAAATAATAAAGAGAAAAATGAAAAAATGGAAAAAAGGATGCATATAAAAAATATATAGACTGATCCTAACCCCAAAATCGGGTCAATATTGTTGGTCAACAAAATAAATAATTAGGAGGAGATAAGGATCCTAATTTATAAACATGTCAAAAAACTTAGATCACAAAAATATATTTATACAATTTTCACTTTGTCACCTATTTTATTTATCATCAAGGAAACCTCAAACTAAAATATTTTCTTCATAAAAGTCTTATATATATTAAATTATAAAAATATTAGAAAAAATATTTAATATAAAAATAAAATAATACAATGAACCGAAGAAGATGTGAAAACCGACTTCCACGGTTCATAACTATTTATAGAAAATTCCAAATCGACCAAACTCACTTTTAAACTTAGTTTTATAACTATGACTATTTATTAAAAATATCAAAAAATAGAATAAAATATATGAGTTTTGGCATTTGGGCCCCGTTATCTATACGTACTATGTGTAGAAACTTCCCGACTTTCTTACTAATTATCCTTAATTTCATTTAACTTAATTTCTTTTCTAATGATTTTCTAAAAATTAATAGAAAAAATATAACTTAAGTTAAAATGCTAATAAAACTTGAAGCCATGAAGCCATGACCTAAATTTTCTGGACCTCGTAACTCGGCCATATGGACTCTGAATTGGACGTAATCACTTTTAAAGTTCGTTTTATAGAAATTATCTACCAAATGACATTGATTTCTCTATAATCAGACTTAATATGTAAAATATGGGTTTTGGGACCCTGTTGGTATAAATTGTACAATATATCTTAAACTTATTTTATTTTAGTTTTGTTTTTTCTTATATTTTTACATATTTATTAATTCTTTACTACTAAATTAAAATAAATAATTTTTTTTATTTTTTTATTGAATGATTAGTTAGTTATTTATTTAACTATTTATTTAATTATTTAACTAAATATTTAATTTAATTATTAATTTAATCATTTGCTTAATTATTTTTTAAAATTTATTTTTATTTTTTATTTCTCTCTCTTCCTTTCCCTTTTCTATCTCCTGCGACTTCCTCTTCCCCAGAATTCGCTGCCACATCCCTCTTCTCCTCCTCAGGCCGCCAACATCCCAACGCCCCGGTCATTAGGCCGGTATCTCCAACCACCTCCGGCAACTAGATCCCTACACCGGTGACTGGAACCTTTTTCTTGGTCAACATGATTCCTCTCATATATCTACTCACACACACACACACATGCACACACATTCACAAACACACACACACACAACACAACACACACACACACACACACACACACACACACACACACACACACACACACACACACACACACACACATGCGTGCGCGCGCGCGCGCACACACACTCACACACACACACATACACACCTCGATTCCCCCAGAGCTGATTATCTGCCATTTGTTCCTTTCTTTCTCCACGGTCGTTGAGAGCAAGTTCGGTGACAACAGACACCCCCCGAGCTGTGGTCGAAGTTGTCAAAGGTCGAGTGAGCGAGATCAACTCGCTGGTGTGGAAGCTCCGCTCCACTGCGCTAAGTCTCCCTGTCACCGCGCATTGTAGGACACGATTATCTGGAGTTTCTCTCCAGATCCCCAGGTGATTTCATCCGTCTTCCTAGGTTAGGTTCCCCCCTTCTGCTCCTCCTTCCATTCTCTCCTCAATCCCTCCATATTCCCTCAATTCCCCCTCAATCTCTATTCTTCTGAGTTTTTCACGTTGATTTTAACACAAAACTACCATAGATTCCATCACACTCTTAAATCCCACCAATTTCTATTCTACCCCTTCATATCTGAACCCTTCAGTCACGATCGGTGGCTAGAGACCTCGAGCTTTGTCCTCCGCCGTCGCTAGCTCTTCTGCTCACCATTTTCTATTTCCTGTTATAGTCCGAGCTTCCGTGCTTGAGATGTGATCGTGTTATTGCAGGAACGATGATCTGAGTACAGTAACAAAGACGAGTGAACACTTGGAGATAAAAGCATATAGGAGATCGGAGACCACATCATTTTTGTGCTGCGCGAGTCACCTTTCATTTACGAAGCTAGACTTGATCGAGCTTCATCGGAACACCTTCATGCCCGGACCTCCTCCAAACCAAACCTCTTCAAGCAACTTCTTCTTCATGATTTCAGACCGAGCACTACAGCCAAACATCCACATTTGTAGGTGATCCATCCTTGATTCTTCTATTCGAGAAACACTGCTAGGGAGCGAGTCCGATCAGCCACTGCCGCCTATAGAAAATTGGGAAAGAATTCACGTTGCAGCTGGCGTCAGATGAGATTAAGAGGAATGCTTCAGATCCATTGATCGAACACTAATTCTAGACCGATGGATTGTATCCACGGATCGACGTTCCAGAGAGAGACACGTGTCAAGGCCAGAACGCTACCGCTCCACTGCTTGGGGACAGCACGTGCCTCGAATGTGAGGTGAAAAATATCAGGAATTATTGCACACACACCCTCGTATTTTTGTTATAACAACCAGATCTAGGGACCGTGGAGATCACATGCCCAACACATGAAGACCGGGCTTTTTGCGCAAGCACGCTCCATATTTTCTAACATTTCGCTCATTCCCCTTTGTTTCCAGAAAATCACAAAATACACCTATACTGTACAAAGACCATACACATTATAATAAATAATAAATAAGAATACAATATATAAAACAAAAATAAAAAGATTCTCTATTTTAAATAAATCTTTTAAAATTTTAAAATAGAACAAACTTTAAAAATCATAAAAAATATAAAAAACACTATTAAAAATCCTATAAAAATTACCTTTGTTATATTTTACTATATTTATCGTATTTTTATATTTTGTTTGTATATTTAAATAAATAAATGTATGTACATAATAGGTCTATCACACATATATTTTAATATCCTTTATTTGTTTAATGATATTTTTAATGTATTTATTTATGTTTATTATTTTAATTATGATTTATATATTATATAGACGTATTAGAAAATAAAAGAAGAGTTTAAATGTAAAGAATCATTTATTTGAAGTTTATATACATTTTCAAAGTACAATGGGGACCCAGAAGCTAAGTTTTATATCTTAACTCCAATTTTAATGAAACAATCTTCATTAGATAGATAATTCAGTTTTATGAACAATAAAGGTGAGTTTGATCTATTTTGAGTTCATATGGAGGATATATTGGTCACATAAGTTTAGTTTGCGGGTTTTTATTTATGTGTCCCAGTTACGCTGTGCATTATTTTTCTTGGAAATTAATTTTGTATTTTTCTATATATTATTATGCACAAGTTTCAGGTTGAATAAATACTAATTTGAAATGTGTAAAATGAATAACAAAATAGGTCATAAACACCTATTTTCATAGTATAAAATTATGGTTTTGAATGTCTGATCTGTAAAATTTGTTTGCCCTATCTCCCCCTAATTATTTCTGATCGACCAAGTCAATTCTTGACTTAGTCTCGAGATTTAGGGTTGGTAAATATCTTTGATATTTTCTTCTTTTTCTTTCCTTTCCTTTGTTCTTTTATTTTGAGTTTAAAAACAAGTATTTTGATAATATTTACATGATAATTAATTAATGTTATTCCAAGCCAATTAGTGATATTTACATATTTTCTAGGGATTTAAGGCCAAAATGAAAGAATAAAGGTTATGAAATGGATATTCACCAATTGGGTATCCAGAACGTTATTAAAAAAACCAGCCCTGACAATTTGCTAGATTCTAACTCAATTGGACCCGTTGACAACTACCTAAAATATTTTAAGCTCAAGTTGTCAAATAGTAATCCCCACCACTTATAACTAACGAATCTATGATTCATCACCTTTATTCTTTCATTTTAGCTAAAATCCTGGGTAAAATACATGTAAATATTTATTAATTTCCATTAATTAACATTCTAACCACAAATATTAATATTATATATTTAATACTTATTTTATCCAAAATAAAATAATAAAGAGAAAAATGAAAAATAAAGGAAAAAAGGATGCATATAAAAAAATATATAGATTGATCCTAACCCCAAAACCGGGTCAATATTGTTGGTCGAAAAAATAAAAAAGTAGAAGGAGATAAGGATCCTAATTTATAAACATGTCAAAAAACTTAGATCAAAAAAATATATTTATACAATTTTCACTTTATCACCTATTTTATTTATCATTAAGGAAACCTCAAACTAAAATATTTTCTTCACAAAAGTCTTATAAATATATATAT